>JAKMXF010000188.1:137507-364717 GCA_024704765.1 Oopsacas minuta | reverse complement strand
ATGTATCAACTTTCTTCTTGACACTGATATGGTTCTTTTCAAAATAGAACTCATACTTTTTGAGAAAAAGGTGTTTTAGTGGGGATTTGAATCGGCTGCTAAGATAACACTCGTGAAACACATTCTAGATATTTCAAACAAGTAACTACGTATTCCACATTATACAATAACAATAATGAAGACAATTAAATGAATACAGACAATGGGACTGATGCAGAGTTGGAATCGGGTTGGAAGTTGATCAGTTCGAACTTTGTGCGGAATTTCTAATTCAATGATTTAATTCTATTTTTGAAAGAAATATTATTAAATGATAATATTGCCAGAACAAAGGAGATTTCCAATTCTAAGCCAATTGGCAAAAATGTTGTTTGCGGCACAATGTTCTAGTGCACAATCAGAACTCAGTGAGTGTTAGTCCACATGATTTCTCATCCTGTGGACTAACACTCAATGAGTGGAGAACTTTACTTTCTCCAGAAACAGTGGAGGCGCTGGAGATATCATATTCAGCTGAAAAACATCAAAAGAAAACTTGCTTGGCTTATATTAGTTAAAATGTCAACAAAACATATATTTTAGAGGAAATTCAGTTTGGGGCTGAAGATCGTCGGGTTCGGGTCGGTTCGGGTTCTGAAAAGTGGACCGATTCCAATTCTGGACTCATGATCTTGAGTCTCCCTATGATTGGCCAACAAGTGCTTGGTTGACTAATTCATGAGATCGAATAATTCATAATTGATGGGCAATTTTCAAAGAATTAGTCTATTATAATATAATTATGCTGCGAATATATTTATAGAAACTAAACATCTAACGAATTATATTTCATTTGGATATGAAAAATATTCGTTGAACTTCAGATATCTGTAAAAGAGGAAATGTAGGAATTAGTCACCCAAAAGTATCGGAATTTGCCCAATGGCAAGTTCTGTCCTATGGTCCTACAAGTATTTAAAGCTGGGAAATTGTCCTACATTATCCACCAAAATATATCCAGATAGCTCAAATTGCAAGTTAAAAGACATTGGAATCACAATATGGGCTAGAATTAAAGCTAATCCAACTCACTTAGGCTTATATTTAAATGATAGAAATAATTTATTTCTAACGACTAACCATTGTAAAAGCACCCAGATGTCCGAGCTGAATTCCCAGGCTGTCGTCTGGACATTTATAGGCAAAATTTCATAGAGACTAGAGAGGTCGAATTAAATGTTCATAAGTAGTAGCTCGTTAGTTGCCTTGTCTGTGGGTATATGCTGAAATAGTGCACTGTGTAGGGATTTATTCTCTTCTTTAGTTATAGGAATCGTTTCAGTTTCAAATATTTAGCTTTCTGGATTTAGGATATTTGACAACATCTTCGTCGCTGCTAGATTTCTTTAGCAATTAAAACTGATCGCTTCATGATATTTGTGTATAATTATATATGCTTAGTTTTTCGTTGTATAATATTGTTCATAATGTGTTCTATTGTTGTTTTGTAAATTAATGTATCTTTCCGTGTGTATTCTGTTTAAGTTATATTTGTGACTTTTGGGTAGCCAGTATGTACATTTTTGTGAGAGGGTTTAAATTGGTTGTGTCGGGCCAGGGAATAGTACAATTTGTCAACGAATTTTGAAGTACTCACAGTATAATTATAATATTAAAGGCTAACTCCGAAAAAGTATTAATCGAATGTATAGGAGTGTATACATTTCGGTGTAGTTTCTGTCATATTCAGGAATTTCTTAGTACATGTTTTCTGTTAAATTTCGTAGCTGCGTCATTCATATTCTCTGGTCCTATATACATATATTTTTAAGATGTGTAGGTAGAAATGATTTCTCTGTAGAGCAATTTGAAATATGCTGAGATTCATATGTGTAGCTACATCCCAGTTTGCATTGAAAAATGATGTAATCCCTTTCTAATATTGTCGCTCGAGCTCAGAGATTTTTCCTGATTTCTATTCGACAATGATGTTTGTAATGATAGTTTGCCATTGTTTGTTTTGTGCTTACAGATTTTCCTGTATCAACCATTTAACAAAATTTGTAGATCTAGCTTATTGACAACTACAGTTATTCCAGTTAATTCAACTTATCATATAGGTATTATCATGTATTGACAGTCTTCCAAAGCTTTCATAATAGTTTGCGTTCTCAAAGAGTTATTAGCTGCAATACCCATCTATGTGGCATATTAAGGTTTGTAAATCTTCTCTTGCATGATGTATAAGGGGTAGGATTCTTTTTAGTTATGATAAGAATAGGTATTAGGGTACACGTGTGGAATTTAACTTTATTTCTGTTTCGTTTAGAAAATATCGTTGTATTAGTATTAAGACTTCAACTTCAGCAATACAGGAACAATATAATTTCGTTTGTAACATAGTTAAGAGTTCAGTCGCTGTTTTAATATTGTAGATATGTATGGAATTTTAATACGTTAGTTCTACAATGTGTTGTCGGATAACATTCTGTCACTAATATGTTATATTTGTTTTACAAACTTTATCTTTGTACAGTACTAATTTTAAAGAGTTGTAGAGAGAAGATTGATCTTTGAAGTAATTTGTATATAGTTTAAGAAAGGTTTCTTGGTTGGTTGAAGTTCAAATTTGATAGGATAAACTATTCCAGATGATTGGTCCCTATAACCTACAATTGTCTATAAATCCTTTTGACTTCAGGGATATACAGTATATTTTCTTTTGAACTTCTTGTGCGCGATTGTATGTCTCTAATCTGAGTAAACAATAGTTTAACATATAAGGCCAATAGATAATTCATTGCTGTATTATACTATAAAAGCTAATCTGATGTAGACACGAGTGCTAATAGGGACCCAATCTAGTTTGGTATAAAACTATTTGGTATTGACCCTAATATCCTTAATATCTAAAATAAATCTTGCTGATAGTTTTTGTAATCTTTCAGATTATCCAGAGCGGGACACTTCCCCCATACAGTAGAGGCATATGTCATTATTCAGAATATATATGTATATTAAACAACTTCCTTCTTTCAAGAGGTTGGTATTTCTTTAGTTTCAGAAGCAGAGATACCTTTCTACGAGCTGCTAATCGAACTGTCTTAATATGGTTTCCATGTCAGGTTTACATCAATACTCACCCTCAGGAGTCTATGTCTATTTATGTTTTCAATCTTCGTATTGCTTATCTATTCCCAAATCTACACCTTTGTCAGATTTCCCAGTTGACCTGATAACCATTTCTTTTGTTGTTTCTATGTAATATAACATCTTGTTATATTTACACCATCAGCTATAGCTCCAGTTGTTGTAACTGTCGTATCATCCGCATACATATCTATAATTAAGTTTGTGTGAAGAGGGAGGTCATTTATAAAATGTCAGGAAGAGTAAGGGACCAAAATAGACCATTGAAGAATACCACTACCAGTAATTATAGTTTTGATTTAGTTGAGTTCATCACATTATATTGAGTACGAAGAGTTTAGTCGCTGTTTTAATGTTGTAGGTATGTATGACATCTTAATAAGTCTGTTCTACAATGTGGTTGTCGGATAACATTATGTCACTGTCTGTGTTATTTCTGTTTTACAAAGATTATCTCTGTACAGTACTAATTTTTAACAGTTTATAAACATTATTGGAGAGAGGATGTAGCATAAACATTTAGTACTAATAAATATTTTAATTATTCTTCCTCTGAAGAACCTTTAGCCTCTCACAAAATTATTCTATCTGTATGGATTTTCTAGTCTTTTGTAAACTTGCTAAGTGATTTTAGGTTGATATCTCAGTGTTGTGAGTTGATTGACAGAATTGTCTAATTATAGTTATGTTTGGATGGAGATTTAATAGTTCTTGAATGTTAAATTTATAAACAATTATAACGTAAATTTCGTGTACTGTCTTGCTATATGTTAGTTCTAAAATGATGTTTGTCGAAATACATTTTATGTTATTTCTGTCCATTTTATTTTTCGTGTATTTTACAGATTATATTCTTGTATTCGTACTTGTACAGAATTTGTAAGGGTTTGGTTGAAGTTACGCAGTTTTTGGGGTGTCTCGGTTAAGTGGGCTAAGGACGTTTAGAAAGTTCTGGTCATCTGAATGATCTGGACAGACGGTGCTCTTGCAATGACACGTAAGATGAAAGGGTTTGTAGCTAGAGTCAATAAATATAACCCTCCATTATAACAACACTGTTCTTACATCGAGAACGAAGACGCTTGGTTTAGAATTGAAAGATATACTTGATTAAGTAGTAAAGATGGTGAATTATATATAATCGCGTCAGGAATCACAAATGGCTACTTAATAACCTAGAAAAGGGCAACTACCGTATTTCAAATTCGTAGCAGCCAAAGAATATAATATACGTACATCACTGGAATGTATTGTTTACAACCAAAATTAGTTGCAAGACTTCGTGTGAGTCAAAATACTACAGAGGTAGAATCGGTCAGCTTGTACTTGTTAATAACCCGACCCGACCGATTCCATCTATGATTTGCTAATAGAATAATACTTAGCACCTGTGGAGTATACATGTAGAATTCGAGAAGAGGATATCGATCGCAATTCGAAAATCAAGTCATACAGATGGGATAAACTGGTAAGTGAAAAATTGATTAAATATAGAAAGTAAATGGAATCAACCTGATAGATCATATCGAATTATCATAGTTACAAATAGTGCTAGTATATAGAATAGAAACCTGCTGGATGAAAGGTATTGTAGCAGACAACATCCCACTAGGCTATACTAATAACTACATGTCTGGCTATTGTAATGCCCATGGTAGAAATGACAGCTGGAGTTGTTAGATAAAGGAATCAGTAGAAGTATTACTGAATAATAGGTTTTCACCAGGTTGCCGTGGGAATCGAATTTCTATGGGAATCCCCATGGAGTTTCCCATAGCTTTTAGCTCAAAACAATACATGCTACATTGTTTTGAGCTAAAGCTATGGGAAAACCCATGAAAGCTCAAAACAATACAGGATACGTTGTTACCCAGGGGATAATTACTTCCCAATTGTAAAAAAAGAAGCGCCGAGCGGCTGGGGCTTGAATAAGCGCTGGCCCCTATTCAGGGAAATAGGGGAATTAACCTGGCGTCAGTTGTAGCATACCTCACACAAATACGACAAAACTTTTCAGGAGAATTTTTACAAACACGAGAAGCCATAAACAATAAAATGAACAAGAGTGGAATCAAACAGATTATAACTACTATTAGAGGCAATTTACATCATAAAAGCAATTAAAACCAAATAAATTGGATAAGGGTGATGTGTAGAATTGAATTTAGGAATATTTTGACCATGTAGTCAATTAAAAGACCGAAATAACTAAAATAGAAATTTCTTACTTTTAGTACCCTTGAGAATGAAAAAAATACATATAATTCCCAATATATATCTACACTATGCAAAAATAATAGAGAAAGAAGATCATCAATAATGTTGTATATCAGTGTTATCAATCTCTAGTCTGTCAGTTGATTTTAAAAAAATCGGCAAAAGGTAGGACAGCATCAAATCATAATAATTATTCACTTGATTCTAGTATTCTAACTTCATTTAAGTATATTCTATTATCCAATTCTACAATGGATAATTTATGAGTAAGACCTGACGACTAATAGAAATTTAAAAAACGCCAATCAAAACTATCTGAAGAGAAAGGCGAAAAATTAAAATGAAGAAATATCGCAAAGATAGCCACATGGGCAGAACAAATACCAGTAGATTGTCAGGGCGCGTTGCTACTACGAAAATATCGAAACAATCAGAAAAAATTTCAAGAAAATTTCGGGAAAATAAGGAAATAGATGTAGTACCATATTCGTTCTAATTCAGGCGCCGAATTTAAAATTTTGCGTTCCAGGGGCGCCAATATTTTTGATCCAAATAAATATGATTCATTGATTGGTTCCAGACTGCACATAGCTAATTGGACCCTTCCCATAAAATTCATGGCAGCCAACAGAAACATATTAACATCACATGGCTACAAGTATACTGACAAGTACTAGTCCCGCTTCTCAACCTCAGATTCTTGGCAAAGCAGAGCTGAAAGCTCAAATTATGAAAGCGATAAGCGATCCAAAAAAAATATCCATTCGGGGGACCTTTTAATAGGACTGGAAAAGAGCCTTTTACCCACCAGGGACCCTTAACCTAGGACGGCGCCTGAATTAGAACGAAAACCGTATCGCATCAACATTTCATATCTAATGTAATAAAACAAAAGAATTGCGGACAGATGTCATCTTCCCTACCTTCATCAATTAGTAGGTGGAAAAATTGAGAGAATATAGTGGAAGCTCGCAAACCGGGGCACCTTAGTGTCACTTAAAAAGCGCCCCGGTTTTAGAGGGGATTTTATATGGAATAAAACTAAATATATGTAAAGTGTTTAGGTGATCACTCTGGTTTGGGTGTGCCCCGATTTGCGAGCTTCTACTGTACTACATATATATTGTAATGGCCCCCGTTTTCAATGGGGAAGGAGAAGTTAGCAGAAGTTGATGGATTTACTGTTATCGATTGGGGCATATTACACTCACAACCTAGCAACCAGATTACTCATCTAGTAGGGAAGTTTACTGAGAGTTAGATGCATACTGTCATCCAATATTACATCGCGATTATTTCGAAACGCTGGATAGGATACTATCAAACAGTGCTGCATACAACCAAAGGAGGACTATCCCATTAACTGTCGTATCTTTATCCAATCCTCTAACTTGAAAGAAGAAATATCAACAGAAGAAATAAGCGAAGAATCTATTAGGAAGTCAATGAAAAAAAAAACACTACAAGTCCAAAACATGAATACAATATACAAAGAAGATTTCGTCCCCAAGAATAACAAAGTTGGAGTACATGGAATCACTGAAGTATCCCATAAGAAAAAACGTCCAACTGACAGACTGGTACAGCTCGGGCTTATTTTCTACCAACCATTGACAAGGCCTAGCATCGTTATGAAATATGTACATTATTACAAAAGGTGAAATAAGGTTAGCTACATGATAAGACATGTATGTGTTGTGTCAATTTTGTCAACAAGTCAATTATGTAAAACTAACATACAAACATAAATTGAATTCGTAAAAGGTCGATTTTACAAAATCGATCTAACATAAGTAAATAGATATTACAATAAATTGTGCAAAAATAAATTCGATACAATGATGGAATCATAAACGTATATACACCTTATCTAAAGAACAAACATAAAAGTACTACAAAAAAGTACATTCAAAGCTCAAAAGTGCATCAAGGCAAAGAAAGCTGCACATAATAAAACAGGTATCCGTTTTAGAAAGAGAACGGAACAAGCATTTAACATCTTTTTCTTGGTAGCCTGACCAAGTTGTGACTTTAAACGGTCATAATTTGTTCAGTTTTATAACTATAGGTCAATCGAAAGCTCTGACAATTCTCTGAGGGCATTTAGAATTTCAAATATCATTGCTAAAACAGTCGGAGGAAGTGGCTACAGGTATTGACTCGAAAATCCCTGGTCTTTGAAATGGAAATTATACGTAAATGAGGATTGGGGGGTATCGGCAGTTCGCCGGCCCGACATTCCCCACTTATAGATGTTCGACTGTACCAGTTATTATCAACGCTAAACAATACATATTTTTGGAGTGTATGATTCAATTGAATAAATTCGATGAATCGGTTAGATACTTTATACATCTTCCTCAATCAGAATTAACATTTATCCGTCAGAAGTATAAACTTGCCATCGACTTACAGCAAGTACCATCTAGTTATTCTATTTTTTTGAAGGACAAGAGTTATTATAAACTTGTTCCTCTCATTCACGAAGCAGGAAAACTGAAAGAGATAAACCCTTCCCTCGCCCATTTAGTTCTGCCCGACAGAACACTGTGGTCGTAGGGATTTGAACCTGTTCTATTTCGTTTCGAATCACAACAATATGACCCACTAAAAGATGAGGAAGCTAACGTTGTTTACTTCAATTTGTAAAAGAAGCTAAAATAGCAATAGTTGAACTCCACAAATTTGGTTACACATACACAGATATCCGTCTCCCCAACTTTGTTTTCTCAAAGGAATGTGAACTAAAGTTGATTGATCTTGATCGAGTACAAGTGATACATAAGCCAATCGTTATTGATACTAGCGAATTCTTCTTTCAAAACCCACATGAAAATACACAAACCTATAAAGCTCTTGATTTCAAACAGCTAGGGATGAATATTTTCTCTATCATTAAACCTGTACAAGCCTGAGAACACAACCGAGTGTGCAAGATAAATTTATTGGTGATATCATATTTAATGGGAACTACGATTCAAAACTTTTGGATAATTCTATACTAACAGTAACATAGTGTAACCGGTGAAGCAAGTTATCTACATTATTGAGAAAATGTATGTACCTAAACAACAACAAATATTCACAATATGTAGTTGAAAATGCCAAATTGGGAATCAGCGTACTTGATTACCCCTATATGTCTGTTGAGAGCAAGTCTCTAAGTATAATTCGAGATTTCAACTATTTGTTTACTTTATATTCATATAAACAACAATAAATTTACATATGAGAAACTTGAAAATGCCAAATTCGGAATCAGCGTACTTGATTACCCCTATATGTCCATTGAGAGCAAGTCTCTAAGTATAATTCGAGATTTCAACTATTTGTTTACTTTATATTCATAAAAACAACAATAAATTTACATATGAGAAACTTGAAAATGAAACCAACCTGCTAAACCTGCTAAACCGGCTAAACCGGTTTAACCTGCTTAACCTGCTAAACCTGATCTAGCATCATCTAGAAACCGAATTTATCAGAGAATTGACATACAAATACTTTTAAGGTCTGAGATTGCACATCGAGTTAGAATTTGTGAATATATCACACCTTTTCGTGATTAATCATATTATCACACCTTTCCATTTTATTCCAAAATCATGCTAGAGATTTCGTTTTAACTGCTAGTAAGGGGTAATCGAGTATGTAGATTTCAATTTTGACATTTTCAAATATATAGCTAAATGATTTATCATATGATTAATCATATTTCACACCTTTTGGAATATTATTCAAAATCATGCTAGAGATTTCGTTTTAACTGCTAGTAAGGGGTAATCGAGTATGTAAATTTCAATTTTGACATTTTCAAATATATAGCTAAATGATTTATCATATGATTAATCATATTTCACACCTTTTGGAATATTATTCAAAATCATGCTAGAGATTTCGCTTCAAGAGTTAGACAGGAGGTAATTGTAAGGTAATTATTAGGAACTCTATCTATAGGATTTGAGGATAGAACAGGAAGTACATTAGAGGACGAATAATAATGAAAATCCTGAAATATTTATCAGATTCAGGAGCCTAAAATCATTCGGGTCCGGTGCATTGTGGCATTTACACGGGGTACAGGGAGGCATGCCCCTGAAAAGAATACATACATAACCGGGGTATTTGAGTATGTTGAGTCCAAATATGATATTGTAAACACAATATTGTGAATATTTGTTTACTTTTAGGTACATAAAGTAAACAAATTCCAAAATTGAGGTAGCATCATACTTTCAACGACTATACTGGGGTAATGGGGTATGCGGAGTCCGAATATGGTTGTATTTGTTTGTTTGTCCGTTGATATGTAAATTTATTGTTGTTTTTGTGAATATAAAGTAAACAAATTAGCAAAATCTCTAAATTTACGTAGATACTTGCACTCAACGGCTAAAAAGGGTGTTGATCTTACAAAATAATTCAATAATATATATGCCATAAACGTATATTTGTGAATTGCATTGTTAAATATATAACAATATTATAATACTCAATGGGGCCGTCAATTTAGAGAATAATGGATACTTCGAGGCGTAATACGACGAGCCAAAGGCTCGTGGTCCTGAATAATGAAATTTCATAGATTGAAAGCATAGGATTTTACTTTGATAAGTTACTACTAGTCTCGTCGTACAAGCCCTGGTTCTTTAAATATCACTTCGGAAAGATAATGTAGACTTTCCTTCTTATTAGTTTCTTGCTCAATTCACTCAGACACGATTTTGGTCTTACTTAATACAAATAGGTTCAAGCATTTTTAGTGCAGCTCCTATATGGAGATGCCCTAATGACATGGGCGATGTGCGACGTCCGTCCCCGCGGCATTGCGAAATCCTGCACTACAATTAACATGAAAATTGGCATACATATACATTTTGGGTCGTAGATTTAGACCTCGGGTTGAATTCTTTCAAAAGTGAATATTTCACACCTTTGAATATTATGCTAGGGATTTACTTTTAACAGCTAGTTAGGGTAATCGAGTATATAAATTTCAATTTCACATTATCTAACCTATATCTACATGACTCTTGAAATGGCTCTTTATTGCTATTTGAATAGCCTATAATATCATAACATGTTTTGTATTGATAATGATTCAAGATTACGAACGGGGGGAATCAAATGAGAGATGAAGTCAAAATATTCAAATTCTATACGGGAACTTACATGTACAGTATCCCCAACAACTTCAATTAGGAATCTTTATAAATCAATCAACCATTAACGATTTATTCGGATATAAATAAAAATTCAGGACGATGTAATATAGCAAACTTCCCCTTATAGAATGTCCATTACAGAACTATTCACGTCTAATAGCTACTGCTTTTGTTGATAAATGACAATCGTGGCCACCATGTGCCACTTGTTCCCATATTGTATAAGGGTGGCAATTAGAAAAGTTGAACATAATGGCACAAGATGAGAATTTTCAATATAAGCAATATCTAATTGAGCTAAAAAGCTTCTTCAATGGTAAATTCGGATGGATAGAATAAGATTCTGAAATAGAAGTTGTCATATCTACTACGATGTGAGTATATTACCGCCAAATATTGGATCTATTATAATACTATTTTCTATTGGAGTTTTTTGGGTATATGTAGACTTTTGTAGGAGAGTGTATGTACGAATTTCCCCACGGGAAGAATACTACATAGGATTCTTCCCAACTATCTCAATTATATTGTAATTCAATGGTTTCAATTATGTCTTTCATGCCGAAACTACTTTAACTGTTTTTGAATATGGAAAACTTTACTACACATGATAATTGTTCTCTGGGGGAAATTTAGAAGGGGGAGGATTAATATATGACACCGGAAAAGACTCATAGGCGCATCGAGTAGCAAAAAGAACAAGAACAAGAGATGCAAGATTCAATAAGAAAATAATAGATTATCCTTACAAACAGCAGAGAAGTAATGAAAAGAGGAGGGATTTTAGCAATTCTCGAATTTGAATTGTAATATTTTGAATAAGATACTAAATCACCAAGATGTTCGGTCAAATAGACCTTCTTACTTGTGCCATTTCATCTAGAAGTATACAAAGGGAAATAATCATTGAACGGTCTCCGTCATCAGGGTACGGTTAGATGGATTACTGAATATTTAGTCTAAAAATTATGGAATATCAAAATGTCCCTAGTCACTTTTGTAAATTCAAACTTTAAATATATATAAATCCCGTCATACATACAATATTCATGTAATCATAATGCATTAGCATTGGTTCTCAATTATACTAAGTAATGGGAAATGAGTATTTACCGGCAGTATTCAGTAATTTAACGTGGACTATACTTTCACCCTTAGACACTTTTAGAGTCGCCGTGGACAGTTTATCAAATAGAAAATACAAGTACTGTATATTAATTACCTGAAAAATAAATGTTATCAAATGATGAATTGAGGTCTTCCAGTGCAATAAGATAAATGTATTTACCTTATCAATCAATATAATGTTGATAATTGATAACAACAGCCCACGGGGATACAAGTAGAAAGTCGAACAGTAATATCATCAATAAAATGAAATAATAATAAGATCAGCTGGTAAATGCTCTGAATGTATATATATCCTCTAGCCAATTGTTGATCTCACAAGAGCCATTAATACCAGCTAAATAATAATAATAATAATTGGAATATTAAATAACAGTTAACTATTGTTATATTTAATTATTCTAACTGTAGGTACCGTAAATTTAACGTAGAGCTGAAAGAATTTAATTAATAATTACACGTATACTTGTTGTATAGTGTAATACGTGAAGGAAATATAATTTGGAAAAAAAGAAGTGAAATTTGTATATAATTTGGGAGTACATTTTGGCAAATATAGTAAGCATTCCATTATATCTGCAAATGAATACAATCATTCTGGCAAATATTTTCAGTCATTATGGGAAAGTTCAAATTCATTTTTACTATTGATTCTATTAATTATAAGGGTTTGTCTAACCGGATTTTGTATGCTGCCTTCAAGCAAGGTTTCCGAGCTTCACGAATACTTCATCCAATTCCAGGGACAAACGCTCAAATATAGACTTACAGTCCCGTTTCGGGAAGGACAGGGCAATTAATACTTCCGATGATGTATTTGTCAGTAAAGATATATCCTTTTTGTGTTTACGAGGGTAGTTTCACGGTTGAGAGACGATGCGTGTGTTATCTGCACGAGATCAGTCCATTTATATTCAATGAATAAATCCCCAAATATCGATAAATAATAATCCATTTGAATTCAGAATGTATTAATTAGAGTTTAGGAACAAATAATATATAAGGGGCGTAAACTGGACTGAGAAGCAATCCTAAGTATATACAATCATGAGCGAAGCTGCATCAACTCATCATGAATTTTCAACAACTAATTTTTGAATGAGTTACACGATATGAAAATGAGTAGTTGATAACAATCCATGTGATTAGTTAAAAGTACACTTATTTGGATGGTGAATTCATATAATTCACATACAAACACTTGACATAGTAACAACAATATGCTTGAATATTTTTTTCTGCCTGGATCATTCTCTTAGACCAAATTGTAACTATAATACTTGTAATGAAATAGATGGATCTTAATCTTTACATAGTATACAGAAATCTGTACACAAATGTCGTACTTCCCAGTCTAATGGAATTATGCTACGTCCCACAATATACTAAATTTCTACCTTCTGTCCTGCTATTTTATTCACTCCTCCCTCATGCCAAGTTACAACCAAAACCACAATATATTTACCAATGACAAACTTTAAGTACGAAATTCGGATTCACTATATACTTGGTTACCCAAATACAGCCGTTGAGAACATGATTAAAATACATATATCGCATTCCATATGCTGAAAAATAAGATCCTCACTCAACTTGAATTTTATAAATGGCAAATTGTATTTCATTTTATCAGTTTTAGGAATACATTTAATGTAAACTAAATAATTTTCATAGAACATGGTCTGACATAGCTTGGGAAAATAACTACTAAATGAGGTACGTCATATGTGTATGAATAATTCCATTGTGTAAAATTACTGAAATGTTCCCTGAGGGCCCAATCTGAATGATAAAGTTACTCTAAATGCGTAAGCGCCAAGTTGACGTGAAGCAATGTGCGAATGAGCTTACACACATAAATGACTCAGTAATGTAATATTCTCAATTATACTGTACTTCAGACTGAGTTGTGTCTACATATAACATAGCTTGAGCTAAATACTTGTTCTCACTCCTACACTCAACCAACAAATTATTAGTTTCACGTAGAGTTTTGACTAACTTTGTTTTCTTCAATATAAATTTTCCTTTATTAAAATTGCATAGAAGAGCTGATATCGTGTTTCCTACCAAATCCATGTATTGACTATCTTGCGTGAGCAATGCATTATCTAACAGAGATAGTATTGATGAATTGGATAGGATATATGGTTTTGAGGAGTGTGAGAAAGATTGGTTATGAATTAGGAAGAGTACTCGAGTCATAATTTCTGTGTCTTTGAAATGTTCTTGGCCGATTTCACTTGCGAATTCTAGAACTTCTTTGTATTGGAAAAGGATCTTACGACCATCTTCATAAGAATTAAGTTTAGTTAATAGTAGTAGAGTATTTGAAATTATGAGACGGGGAATTTTACACCGTTTCTCCCGTGTATTTTCTAATAAACAATGTAATTCACTTATTAATCCTATTTTCTGTATAAACCTTCTACATTCCATTGCTATACAAGTGTTGCCAACCAACGTCAATAAATGCGTGGTTAATTTAAATTCAAATTTCTCATTTTTCACGCGTTTTAGTAGAGATGTCACGCGTTTAATTACGTCACTCAACAAGTTAGGGCCGCCTTGAGGCTGTGACATTAATCGACAGATCTTTTCATTTTTATTAGTCAAAACTGTTAGCAAATAAATTACTGATTTCTCCAACATTTCTGTATTTCTTGTAAAAGGCCATAACTTTGAAATTATTCCCAATAATCCTTCTTTTAAATTTAATTCCTTTCCAGTTGGAATTTTGCAAAATATATTAGCTAATAATGAACATTTTGTTTGTAACGAAACAGCTACTTCTCTGTATTCATGTGATTTATCGGAAAATTTATATAATTTCGTTGTCAGCACATCGTATTCATCAATCACATTTGATAAAAATCCACATTTTTCCAGTGCGATACATACCTCTTTGCTTGAACTAATAAATACAGATAATTCCGTTTCAATAAGATTGAAATCGTTTGCTACACAACCTTTTGAAATTGGATGTGTCTTGGAAATAATGTTCAGAATAATTTCAGTGATTTTAGCACCATTTGTTACTGAGGGAAGTTTCGTATTTTCTGAGTTTACGAGTTTAGTATTGCAAGCTAGTTTATGTGAATCAAAGAATTCGCTAAGAATCTCACCGTGTACACTATACTCCTTTGGATTCTGTTCAATCAAGCTATTAAGCATCTCAGTTACATTAGAGAGGACTGATAAAGGCATAATACTCTCACTAAACACTACTGTTTCACTGTCAACTAATTTTCCTAAAGATTCCAACAATACATGACTATTTGAATGTATGAGTTGTATAAACTGACATAGAAGTGAAGGTTCATGACTGACTAGTTTAGAAATCAGAGTATACGCATGTATGTAGTTTGGTAGAGAAGATTGTGAATGTGTATCCGTGAATTCAATAAGCGACCAGGTTCTGTACAATACATTGGTGTAATCAGAAGAATTAACAATACTAATAATAACTACTATCAGGCTAGACAGTGAGTTAATTAATTCGAATTGAGGGTGTAGTGCTGTGCTTAATTTTAATTTCATCAATAATTTTGTGTCGGAATAGAAAATATATAATTTATAGATATTTTCAACACATAATTGCTCTAAATTTAACTGATTAGAGTTTAATAGCTCAGTTAATAAAGTAGTTAAGCTTGCGAGGAGAGATATATTGACACTTTTCGGTGTTTTTACTCTATCTTTACAATACAAAGATTGAACATAGTCATTTTGACTGGTAAAATGCGCGATTAATTGCACTACAGTATCTCCATCAACTACAATATATTTACATATAACAGCTATGAGATAGCATACTTGTTCTTTCACTAGACAAGAGCGATTTTCTTGGTCGAATAAGTAAGATTTACAAATGTCTAATAATCTATGCCCATATAAGGTCATACATTCTCCATCAATTGTATCAATACTAGAAATATTCTGAGCTATTACGGAAAAAGAGCTCAATACTAATATCTGTATCTCCTCACTCGCGGTTATTAACTGTGTTAATATGCTAATTAACTCTGTAGTCACTTTAATAGTTTGTTTCGCGGAATTTAACACGTTTAAAGTACACTGCAGATTGTATAGAGAATCCGTTATAATAGATTGATTGGCAGAATTAGTATTCTTGACTGAAGATATGAGAGTATCCTCTGAAAGCAATTTTACTCTTAAAATTAAAGTTAAATATAACTTATCTTGACTGTAGCATAGGAATCTCTTTGCTTGTCCATTCGGTCGTATCAACTTTCCAATAGATTTCAATAGTAATTGTATATCATGGTAATGAGGTATGATGTCATGTTTTAATGCTGTCAACACGCTTGTATAGAATGTTATATAAACAATATGGGTGTGAAGATTTGGTAGAGAAGCGAGAGAATTCGCGAGTTGATGGTATAGGTGTAAATAATCCCGATATTCTAACAGCAATATCGGAGTCATTTTAGAGCATGTCACCATTTCTAAGAGGGATTTAAAACGAGTATAAAATTCGTGTTTTCCCGTACATATTGTCTCTGTTATAAAGATTAGCTCTTCTGTATATTTGTTTTGAGGCTGTGATAACTTGAATATGATCTTATAGCAAATCAATTGGATTTTAGTGGGTATTTCGTTGTGTAATAGCATATTCATTAATTCTTTAACACAGGTAATATTCTCTATTTGTGTATAGGAGAGATTAATATTAAGTAATTCATTTGCAGCGATTAATTCTTCTTCATTTATAGGAATTTGTTTAAGCAACTCGGTTAGTGTTGTTATTGGCGATACAAACTTAAAATTGGTTTCAAACTGCTTCCTAATCATTTTGGAATATTCGTATTTATTTCTAGTCAACTCGCACTGCCAAGAGTTGATCAACCCTTCCCTTATATGTCTGTGTTCTAAGAGGTCTCTATAGGAATCGAATTCACAATGGAATAGGCTGAAATCAGTAGGAACTACATCGAATGGAATAATTATTGTGTTTTGAAGTGTACGTGATATCTGTATTACTTCATTATACCTCAATGAGTGTACGAAAACTAATAGAAATAGTAATTTTGAGAGATTATATGTTTGTATAGGTTCTACAGTGTATTGTGTCCAGTATAATAGTGAAGCGAATAATTTTGCATCGTTTGAGAGGTGTAAAGCTAATTTACGGTTGAATTGTGTTAGAAGCCGCAGAGAGTAAATACTTGCATGCGCTAGATCAACATTTTCAGGAATATTCTTGTTAATACTATCAATTAGATGCGAAAGATTGTTTGGTTGACTCATTAGCGAGTGGAGTTTTGGATCTTGTAATAGGATACATAATTGTTCAAAAGCTGAGAGTATTATTCGAACTTCTAATAATGGTGACGTCATGATATTTAGTATTTTCTGAACATCTTCTGTATGGAAAGGTACTCTGAATCCCACTTTGTGCTCTGTTACGGGGGGTCTACAGTTCAATAGGAAATCTTCGCGGAATCTCACGCCTTCTTCGAGATTATTTCGCAAAAAATTAGTTGCTTTGGACCTGATTTCATCATTTTTATGATAGCAAAATCTTATGTATACTTTAGAAATTTCCAGATTGATCTTAGCACTTTTGTTTGTAATCCTTTTAAAAATATTCTCAATCATTTCTGTTTCATTCGCTTTCATTTGAAATTCTCCAATCCATTTACTAATGCTTTCAAGCAGCATTCCATTATCGACTTTTGTTGCTAGGAAGAAAACCAATTGCCATGTGGAGCTCCAAACATTTACATCCATATCATTTAATATAACACTATAATTAGCTAATAATTCAACTAATTCAAATGGAAATATCTTCACATCTTTCACTGACAATTCATGCTTCAATAAACTACACAATTTATGAATAGCATAAATAGCTATTGACTGATCAGTATGATAAGTTTCTAATAAACGCGCCAATAACTCAATTACGTCATCATTTATTCCCATTCTCTTCTCGTGCAATAACCAATAGGAAATCTCCACAATACATTCCACAATAACACAGTCGTTATGCAAGGAAATAACTGATAAACTATCCTGACATAGACTCAGCACAGTTAAGTAATGCATTTCAATAGGACATTTCTTCAAACGTATTCTATTCGCAATTCTAACAAGATCCATGCTTAACTTGTATTTATCCTCAACCTCTAGGAACCGTGAAAATATTCTATCAGTGTCTGGTGTAATTATGTTAAGAAATGGACTCACATACGTTCGCAACTGTGGTAGCCATGAACTGAGCATGCTAGAGCATGCTAGATCTAATAAAGTGTAAATACTGCTGGTACCGGATATCTCAGACACACTCTGAGATTCAATATACCGTAAGAACACACATAATTTATCTGAAACTACTACTAGACCGGATAATATAATTACCAGTACAGGTCGGTTAGATTCTTGTATGATAGCAGATCTTATTATCTGTATACATGTAGTGATAAGTACGAAAGTATCTGATATTAATTCTGAATTATTTTCATTAGATTTATAGTAGATGGCCGTTAGAGTTTCTATAGATTTAGTAATTACATCTAACTGTATAGAGATAGTCCTGAGTTGTACTGGAGTAATGCAATCTTTTGCTAATAGACATTCTAAATTCGTATTAGAACCATCGAGAATATTCGTTATGAATTGTATCATATTTACTGAGGTGCATGTAGGTTGTGTGTAGGAAATATACTTAGATAGATTTGAATGTAGCTTGTAAGTAGTTAGAATATGATTGATAAGATTTAGAGTGTATAGTGATTGAATAGGAGTTTCTTGTTGATAAATTGAACTGTTAAGATTGACTAGAGCGTCTGAGAAATTATGGAAACTAACTAGATTATTTAGCTGGTATTCTGAGAACATACGCTCGATAGATAACAGTATGTCAGGCTTAACTTCATTTTTATCACGTGACGTCATGATAAACTTTTGTATTATAGTTCTATCGGATTGAGTTAGAATCTGTGTAGAATTGTTAGTAATTAAATTATGCTTCGTTACTGGCTGTAATGAATGACTTGTAATAGACAGTTGGGACAAATCACTAGGTATTGTGAGAGATGTGTGTATGCTTATATTAGTAGGAGCTACGGGATATACTGTGTTTGATACTGTATCATTATTATCGTACAATTCTATATATCGACTGGGAATTAGTGTATTATCTTTAGGTACATCGAAATTACTTGTATGCAGTAGGTTATCTGTGATATTGTCTAGGATACAACGTTCTGACTCGTTTATGTCTTGTCTGAGTTGTGAGAGATACGTTACTGCTCCTATACTATTCAAATAACGAGCTGGAATAGGGTATTCACTTATCTTGAGTAGTAAATTCAATACGTCATAACCGTGTGTAATATCTGAATGATTAAACCATTCCATTAGATTCAATATAAACTCTCTCTCATGGATTAAGTCGGATAGTGTGATCAGGTTGCTGTCTAGTTTGAATACAATTCGCTTCAGAGCAGAAGCTCGTATCTGTATGTTATTGTGACCAACCTTAGCGAGAATGCTTCTTAGATTAGAGCTAGCAGTCTCTGGTTTGTTACCAGTAGATAAATCCATTGCTATACGAATAAGGAAGTGAAAGTATCAGTCAGCTGCAGATTCTACTATCTTGTATATGGTGTAAATTAAGGAGTGATTTAATATATATGTCAGGAACGAAGTGTGGGTATCCGGTAAAGTTAGGATACATTAATTAACCATGATTTAACGAGGTTCTACTGTAGTGGATAATTTCACAAAAATATAGTCAAACAGATCAATATTTTCCTGAGACACAGCAAGTGTAACTATCATATTATCTTGGTGCCTCGTTCTGTTCACGCTGATCAATATTATAAATACAAGTTCATACACCATACAGTAGAAGCAAGCTTTGCTTACTTGAGCTGCGGAGAACGCGAACACTTCAAAATATGTCCGGCTGACAGACTGGTAGAGCAGCTCTCCTGGATCTGATAAATATTTCAGGATATTCAATATTATTTGTCCCCTATTGTACTTCATGTTCTATCCTCAAATCTTATGAATAAAATTCCGAATAATTTTGGAAGTATTCACAAAGGTGTGAAATATAATTAATCATATGATAATTCATTTAGATATAGATTAGAAAATGTCAAAATTGGAATCTACATACTCGATTACCACTTACTAGCAGTTAAAATGAATTTCTAGCATGATATTGAATAATATGCAAAAAGGTGTGAAAATATGATTATTCATGTGATCATTCTGTGAATTTGTAACTTTCTGACTAGATTCTCAAAATCGGATTCTACGCACCCAATTACCCCTGACAACATGTTGAATTCATAGACGGCGAACGAGTATAATCCCAAGGGGGCGGGAGCATTATGTAATTGTGTGGCTAATAATTCTCTTTATAAAAGCAAACAATATAGTATATACAATTATACATTAATTTCGGGACCACAGATTTTACCGTTTAAGTGGCGCTATTTAATACACTAGTGACATATATCGTTATACTACAATATATGAAGTAATTATAAGGAAATCACGAGGGGGGGCAGCCCCTTTGACCTGAGGCCCAAGGGGGCAGGCCCCTCCCGCCCCATGGTCTTCGCCGCCCATCATTTTATATTTTCTTTTGTATTATACATAGAAAGGTGGTGCAAATATGGTTAATCACCAAAAAGGTGTGAAATATTCACTTTAGAAAAAATTCATACCCAAGGTGCAAATCTCCGAACCAAAATAAATAAGTATGAATTTTCATGTTCATTCGAATGCTAGATTTCGCACGGCCGCGCGGACGTCGCACATCGTCCATGCCATTAGGGCACCTTCCTATAGGAGCTACACTAAAATATCGACAAATTAAAATAAGATATGAACTTTGATATTTTAATAGAAGATACGTACTGTACTGTATTTCCCTGAATAAACGCCTGGGTACTTATTCTTTTCGTGGGCATTATTTCGTATGAATTTTTTACAATTTTTGAAAATACCAATGACTTTGGGAATCAAATTATTCTAATTTGTTGCATAGTCAAATAAGGCGTAAATTTCATCAAAAAATAATATTCTACAGGGGGTGATAATTTGTAGTCACTCTTGGAGCCTTTTTCTAGATCCCGGCGCCTATTCAGAGAAATACGGTAATAATAAATTGACATATATCAAGAATTTCAATAGAAATTGCCAATCAATCAATCAATCATAAAGTGGGAAATAGATATATTGTATGCTGATAACTAAAATATGAAGTTCCCTAATTATTAATAAGTAAGTAAACTCAAGGACTATCAGATGACGAGGAGTATGAAGAACTAGTAGATACACTTTGATTATTTCTATAACGAGATTTCCTAGGTGATGAACGGGAAACATATCTTTGAGAGGAAATAGAACGAGAATATTTTCTATGCTTATCATATGAAGTATGCTTACTGTAATGTTTTTTCCCAGAAGATCTATGTCTAGAAGCGCTCCTCGATCTACTGCGGGAGTAACTGGATGAAAAGCTCTGGTCTCTTTTACGCCTCTGGAATCTAGCAGGTGCTCGCATTATTGGGCTTCTACCACGTCTATAATCAGAAGCATTTCTCCGACTTGGAGGACTCCAGTTCCGCTTATGAGGACTATATTTCGGACTTTTCCTACCTGAACTTCTATAAGAATCTCTCTTCAATGGATGTGTAATCTGAACGGATATAACTTGTCCATCCAAATAACCTTCATCCATGAAATTCAATGCATCAGTAGCGCTCTGTGACTCATAGTAGTCAATATAAGAATAGCCTTGATTGAATCCTGATATAGTATCCAGTGGAAAATCTAAACTCTTTATTTTACCGTAATTTGAAAATATTTCCTGTAGATGAGAGCGAAGAATGTTACGTGTTAAATTACCAACATGTATTTTGGTTGTTTTAGGAGGTAAGTTCTTGGAATTATTTCTTACTTCTTTCTTTGACCGAGTTTGAGACCGTAATGGTGAGATAGAGGATTTACGAGTATCTTTGTTCTCCCTCGATTGTTGTGAAGATGTAAACGGTTTCTTGCTATCTTTGACATTCAATGTAGACATTTCGATATCAGAATTGGAAGATGTCCTGGTAGCTTGGTGATCAGATTTTGATGTATGATTTCCACTCTGTGTATTGATATTAGCAAATTTATTTCTTTCAATTACTGTAGAAGGTTTTTCAGCAAAATTCGATGAGCTGGTATAGGAACTGCGAGAAGAATTTGAATCAGAAGAAGAGCTGATAGAACTGGAACCACTGAAATCGCTCTCAGAATCTGAAATAGAATCGGAGTCAGTACTCTTAGAACTTGAAGAATCTTTATGTGTCCTTGTGGTTTGTTTGTTAGCTGGGAGTGATTTAGAATCCCTCTTCATTGCTGTGTTTGAGGAACGGTCAGTTGAACGTTGATTTGATATCTTTGAAGATCTGGATTGATTGGAAGGAATATTCTTTCCCATCGGTTTTAAACTGGGGGCAACCTTACCATGGGAAGAACTACCTTTAGGTAAAGACAGTGCTGCAGTCTTAACAGGTTTAGAAGACATGACTAGATACTTAAGTATAAACTGTAAATAGAATTCTAAGTTTGTAAATATGGAGAAGTATTGAAAATTTGGCGCCCCAATTCACAGTAAAGGAGCCGACAAGTTTTCTTGAAGAAATTTAATAATGTCGTTTGTAGCACATTGGGTCTTATAAATCACAGAATATTGTATCATGACTGTTGTCAAGTATTTGTTTCGACTTTTCACATTAGTGGTAATCAACTTGCTCAATTTTGGAGCGAAATAAATGAAATTTCTAGTAACACCTCATGAATAACTTTTCGTCATTCAAATCGTGATTATTATATGGCCCCCCCTTTCGGCTGGAGAATTACCTCCCTCTAGCCAAGAAAAGGAGATCGTGAATTAGAGAGGGAAAGTTTCCAGGCGGAATTACTATAAAAATGTATAAATGGATACAAATTCAATATATTGATTATCATCGAGGTGAAATGTCATAACAATTGCTCGACAACAGTTGTTCTACCACTCTTCTGTGATTTTCTAGGTCAAATATGTGTCAAGCGGTAACTTTGAAATTTCTTCAAGAAAAATTTGTCTCAGGGTTAAGTATTTTTTCTTTTCAGGGGGGGCAGGCCCAAGGCTCAAACTTGTCCGAGCTAGGGCCAAAATACCCCTGTAAGCCAAAAATCACCCCTGGGTGTCTTGCAGTTCTTCAATCAATTTTAGACATAGAAACATATATAAAATATATAGAGAGAGAGATTAATTGCGTTTAAATAATATAGACTAACGCGTACGCTTGCTAGGTCGCTGCGAGACAGCTTTGTGTCAAGGTTAGGTTAAGCATTAAACAGATAATTTTCTTAGTGCTTTTGGTCGCTACACGACGGCATAAACTCGGAAATTCGTGCCTCGGGCGTTAATATAGCATAATGTTTAAGATTTTATTATCCATGGTCCATCCAAATTATATTTAATGGCCTTCTGTGGTGACACTGAAGATGCTATGTCGCTTTTGGTTAGTAATCTCGGCAATTCGTGCTTCGGGTATTAGGAAAATCTGAAATTTTCGAAATTTAAAGTTCCCAGGTTGAGAGGCTTGCAAAACACTACCATAGTGATCCAAGAAATATTTAGGAGAAATTAGATGTAATTATGTATACCAGTAGGCTACGAATCACAACATTACTACATCAAATAATAATATGAGTAAACATTTGTTTAATTAGATATTTAGTTTAGATAAAGAAAGAAATGTTGACAAATCATATTAGACGATGAGGATATGATAAATGTAGCAGTTACCATAAAACGTGTATTAGTAACGGATACTTTTTATCTTTTGTCAGCTTATCTATTATCTTCATTTTTGTAAATGTAACAAAGGGATTTTAAATTTTACCTGAAAGTATTACGATCTAACAATGAATGACTTAATGCTAATTAGATGAAATTACTGGATGAATAATACTTTTTATGGAAGGTAAACGGAGCAAAAATATTATTACTAATAGTTAAAACGTACTACCATATTTACAAGGTATCTTTCCCAATAAGCAATCATCTTAGCAGTATTAAGTTTCAAGATATTATACGTTTATATAAATGTAAATGTTTGAACTAAAGTATTGAATGGCCATATCGTAAAGCTTGTAAAATTATGATAGCTATAATAATAACAAATATTTTGGTCATACCTAATATAATTATTACTGCTTGTTTGAACTTCGTATGGATAATTGGGTGTGTTAGGCAATGTTGTATAGTTATCAGCATGTACAGATCTTGCAAACAATCTCCCAATCTACATCCGATATATAGAGACCTGCCGCCGTATTCACTAAGCATACTTAGTACTTAAGTACTAAGTACGTACTTAAGTACTAAGCATGTACTTAGTTAAGTACGTACTTAAGTCGTATTCACTAAGAGTTAAGTACGTACTTAAGTATGTACTTAACTAAGTATATACTTAAGTACCACTTATATTCATGAATTTTCGAGTTTCTGATGGATTGCTTTACAGAATTACTTTCAATCATTCAGGAATATATTTTCAAAACTTTTCATGTTTTATGCATGATCTCATGATAATATTGTGGTTTACGTTCATGAAATATTCCACAAATAATGTTGCAAGGAATGCTTCGAACGCTTATGATATAACATATGTGTTACTAAGGAATGCATTACTTTGTACGTAATGTTAAATACTCTCATTCTGAATTATACATTCCAAGTTACACTAATGAATGTTTTGCTAAATCAATTTATGATCAAATATAATATATAAATATTCAAGTATTTTAATATAAACAAATGGCACAGATGATTCCACTATTTCTCGCAGAAGAAGAAACCTCTTCCTCAATGGCACGTCAACGAGTTTTCAGGGATCTCAATGATCCCCTAGATTGTTATGATGATGTTGAACTTGTTCGACGTTTCCGCTTCTCTAGAGTTTCAATATCTAAAATTACAGAGTTGCTAGCTAACTATTTGAATTTCACCGAGCGTTCTTATGCTGCTTCCCCTCATTTGCAAGTTTGTGTGGCACTTCAATTTTTCGCTTCTGGAACGTTCCAGATAATTTGTGGAGATGGGATAAACGTAAGCCAAGCTTCTGCTTCTCGTTATATCCGAGATGTTTCTCTGGGTTTGCAAGCTATATACCATCAGTTTGTTAGTTTGCCTGCTGGTCTCAAGAGGGTAGAAGTCAAAAACAAGTTTTATGAGATTGCTCACTTTCCAGGCGTAGTAGGATTAGTTGACGGGACACATATACGAATCCAAAGACCCTCAGAAAATGAAGCAGATTATATAAATCGGCATTTTTACCACTCAATTAACGTCCAAGCTATTTGCCAACCAGATGGAATGTTTAGTGATGTATTGGCACGTTTTCCTGGGTCTGTTCACGATTCACGAATTTGGAAGATTTCAGGTGTTGGGATGCATGTTGAAAATACCTTTTCAATAGGGGAGCATATATTAGGAGATAGCGGTTACATGATGAGGCCATATTTACTCACTCCTTATCGCCAACCAATATCCACTCCCCAATTTAACTACAACTATGCACATAAGAGGACAAGGGTTATTGTTGAACAGACATTTGGGCGATGGAAAAGAAGATTCCACTGTCTTCATGGAGAGCTCAGGATGAGTCCTGATAAAGTTTGTTCCATCATAGTTGCTTGTGCAGTATTGCATAACATAGCAATACTGTGGAAACAACCTCTCTTAGAGGATGAAGTCTCCGATGATTCCTATCCGGATGATGTTCTTGACTTTGAGGAAACTGTTGGACATTTGGCATCAAAGCATTACAGAGATCAATTTTCTATTCATAATTTTAGCAACTAAATTCACATAACATATATGTTGTGGTGTGATATGTAAACATTTTGCACAGTAAGTGATTATAAGGTAATATGGATTTTTGTAGTTTTGAAACATCTAAGTAGGATGTTGGTCTTTGTAGTTCTGAAACATCTAAGTAGGGTGTTGGTCTTTGAAGTTGGGATATTTACTTGTGAGATGTATCAAGTATCGCACTTGAATTGGGAGCTAGTTGTTGCATTATGAAAACTATAAATTGGTGGAGGTTATTGATATTCCAAAGCAAGAGTATGGACAAAGTTCGCAAAGTAAATTGGACAAAGGAGGAGGAGTATACGCTCATTGAGGCAATCCAGGATGCTGGAGATATATTGAGGGGTACTGCTGGTCAGTGCGCGGAGATAAACAAAAAAAAGACGAGGCTTTGGAACAATGTTATGCGGAAAATCAATTCCATCCATGGCAACAACCGAGATGTGAAAGATATAAAGAAGAAGTGGAACAATCTAAAAGGTTCCGCAAAAGCCCGTGTGGATTCCAGTCGAAGGGAAGCGAGGAGGACAGGAGGAGGGCCAAATGAAGCTGGTGAAGTGGAGGATGAAGACATCCGGATCCTAAGCTCTGATAGGGAATTATCCACATCTGTGACGGAGAGAGTATCACAGATATTCTCAAGTACGCCAGCGTTCACTGGAATATGTGGTAGTGTTGATATGTTTCAGGCCCCAACAGCATTGCCTTCACACACCGAGATTAGCGAAAGCAGTGAAGTAACGCCAGTGTTTGAGGGACCAGAAGTTACTGTAGTTAATAGTCGTCCAGAGGGAAGGCGTAAGCGTAAGAGGAGCATCGAACAGTCAACATCGGTCTCTGATTTACTTCCTCTGCAACGAGAAGTGCTTCTTAAACAGATGGAAGTATTCTCGGCTCAACTAGAGCTGATTGAAGAGCAGAGGGAGTATTACCGTTATAAAAAGCAGAGACTTTTAGAAAAAGATCAACAGCAGCAGCTTTAGATATACGATTTAGTAATATTGTTACATCATAGAAAATCTAAATTTATAGTGAAAGTATGAATTAATCAAAGAAAACGAGTGAATGAAGTGATTACATCAATGTTATCTATAAATATTATATGTTTGGAAACTTAAAATAGAGCTTGAATAACTTAAGCAACCTCGGTAGGTTACTTAACTTTTGTACTTAAGTACATACTTAAGTATGAGCTTAAATCTTAGTGAATACCAATCTTAGTGAATACGGTTTAAGTATGTACTTAGTACTTAAGTACTAAGTACATACTTAAGTATGCTTAGTGAATACGGCCCCTGCAATATCTCTCTCAACAGAGAAAACTCTACAATTTCGAGACACACTTCGTTAAATATTTGCTGGTAATATTATATCTGAGTGTAGAATTGTCTGAAATAGTATTTATTCTGGTTATTTATGCTACTAGTCATCCAGTGGTTCAACAAGAAGTAGCTGATGAAGCAAGAATCGTAACTATATACCCAACTTGCAATTTAAAACATAACTCTCTCATTATGTATTTCTCATCCTATCAAATCCCCATCATTCTACTTCCCTTTTGCTTTATGGCAACCTTATTTGTCCTACTGTCTATCTTAACTCGTTATCTAGCAGTTAGATATCTGGTTCATCCTTTCAAGAGAACTTTATTCAAGTATTTAATCTGGTTACTTGTGCAATGGTTTGTTGTTAGCATTTGTTCCACAATTTATACAATCCTATTTTCAACGTTATTATGCCCTCTACTCTTGATTGTGAACTGGTTAATTCTGTTCAGAGATACTCAGATTCTCTCTCGAGTCCTTAAATCTAACTTAGTACAGTTAGAACTACATTCAAACAATAGGATATTATACAAGGAGCAGTTATCAGCTTACAAAACCTACCGATTCTGCCAGAAAATTCTACTTTCAACATACTTCTTATGGGTATTCGGCGTTACACTGATGTTTTTAGTAAATTTGGTTTCGATAATATATGGCTCGTTTTGCTTACTAGACGTAACATATGGATTCAAAATACATCCAAATATGAACGCTTCAATCAGTTCAATATTGAATCATGTCATGTTTATACTTGATAGATCTTTCTTTGTCATATCCTCGTTCTCAATTAGCCTACCTATCATTTGTGTCACCTTGGTTACAATAATTCGGCCATGTGTAGAAAGGTACAAGTCTCGCCACTTCGTGTACAGATACAACTACGATACTATACAGCCTCTGCTAAGAAGATCTAACTAGAATTAAATTATATTTATTTCACTATTTACATAAAATAAAAGAACCTTGAATCCGCCAAATTTACATAATCCATATTATTAAATTGTTGTATTTATGTCTGTTTGTATATTGCCATGGAAATGATTCATGCAATATTGAATTCACAATTCCGAAATGTCACATAACTATGCATTCACTGTGTTTACCAAGAAAGTAAACAGATTCAATTAAACTTGGCTAAGGAAATCGAATATTCTAAATAGGATTTCGCACTTTTGAACTAGTCATCTAAATTTATTTGTTTTTTAGTCTAGCTCCTATAGGAGATGCCTAATGGCATGGATGATGTGCGACGTCCGTACGTCCCGCGATCGTGTGAAATCTAGCAGTCGAATGACCATGAAAATTGGCATACATATACATTTTGGCTTTTGGGGTCGGAAATTTTCACCTCAAGTATGAAGTTTTCTAAAATAGAATATTTCACAACCTTTTGGAGATTAATCATTCACACCTTTCTATGTATAATACAAAATCATGCTAGAGATTGGGTTTCAACATGTTGTCAGGGGTAATTGGGTGGGTAGAGTACGATTTTGAGAATCTAGTCAGAAAGTTACAAATTCACAGAATGATCACATGAATAATCATATTTTCACACCTTTTTGCATATTATTCAATATCATGCTAGAAATTCATTTTAACTGCTAGTAAGTGATAATCGAGTATGTAGATTCCAATTTTGACATTTTCTAATCTATATCTAAATGAATTATCATATGATTAATTATATTTCACACCTTTGTGAATACTTCCAAAATTATTCGGAATTTTATTCATAAGATTTGAGGATAGAACATGAAGTACAATAGGGGACAAATAATATTGAATATCCTGAAATATTTATCAGATCCAGGAGCTGTATTGTGGCATTTACACATTTACACGGGGAGTCAGGGGGACGTGCGCGTGCCCCCCTGAAAAGAACAAAAATACAAAATCCTGAGTTGCACTACCAGTCTGTTGGCTGGACATTTTTCTGAATTTAGCATTTTCAAGTTTGTCATATATTTATTATCATTGATTTATGAATATAAATTAAACAAATAATACATAGAAATCTTGGAAAATGCTCTCAACGGCTATACATAGTAATAGGGTGCCTCAGTTGCCATTTTTTGTAGAATTTAGAAGATATTAGTGAAAATCGCTTCAAACGATAATTTGTATCATACCAAGGCCGACACCAACCATTTTCGCTAATTTCTCCTAAACTGTACAAGATTGGTTATCGAATAATGTTATCGTTCAGTATTGTTAACATCAAAGTAGAATAGTACAAACAAAGAATTATCAGTTTTAAAGTGATTCTATATTTCCAAGATGGTGCAGTGTACATGTCATCACTCTCTAGTCCAATCACGAGGGAATAATTTCTTGCTTCTTCTTGATAACGTGATTGTGTGAAATCTTGTTCGTTAACTATAATTACTCTGTAATGACATATAACAGCTGCTCATAAAGTGCTGTCAAATTCTCCTGCAATCCTCTTAAGATAGAAATTTAATATTTTCACACTAAATAAACTAGGCTGAGTACAAATAGAATATATTCTCAGTTTGTAGTTGTTAATAGAGAACTTTGGACCTTCTAGCTTCTCATTATGAGATAGTCTATCCACAATCTGTATTTCCCACTCAAAACCATCAAATTTTTTTCATTGTCTTTGTTTCCCATTCCATTTCAGTTTGTTTCTTCTTTAAAGGTACATTTTCCTCTCTCAGTTGCTCTATTTCATCATTCAGTTTAGTTAGGCTCATGTCTTGATGTTCTTTATAGAACTCCTTCTTGTGAGCTAGGAGATCTCTTCTTAACATAGTCCCTGCTTTACATCCATAATCTGTATAGGGACAGCTAATCTCTTCTAATTCACACTCAGACCTGTGTTTCAGCAATTGCATTCTAGAAAAATCTTTCCACAATTATTGGAACAAGAAATCGGGTAATCCAGATCTCTAACTTCTCCTTTTATGTTACAGTAACGACAATCAATTATACGCATCGGACAATAATCTTTCCATGCTTTTCCCTCTCCCCTCAGAATATTTGATTGCAGCTATCACATTCTACAAGGAATACCTTGCACTCTACCAAATGCTCTTTAGCTTCAGACAATTTTCCCTTCCAATCACAACTCTGAGGAGAGACATTTATTTACAAATTTTCTATAGAACTTTGCAAAGCTTTAACTCCATCTATAGCCAATTTGGTTAAGATATAGGAATTTCTTAATCCACTTTGAAATTGAATAATTGTACGCTACAGAATCACCATCTAGTATCCATAAAACCTTCTTTATTTCCACGCAGGATTAAATACCCAACCTTACATATACCCATGCCCTGATGATAGATTTTGATAATATATCTTCAAAGAATATTGCACAGTTATCAATAATACCATTTATGGTCATTTTCAAGATTATATTCGAGTTCTACCGTTTGTTAATTTCATTATATAAAATAGCCTTATAAATTGAACTATATAATATTAATGAGCCGGTTCACTTGCACGCGCTGCGCGCGTAATTCGGGTTCAGCGTACTGTGTTAGCTGTTTAGGACAAACCTGTATATATATTTTGAGATTTGGGTAATTTGTTTACTTTATATTCATTAAAACAACAATAAATTTACGTATGATTAATCCAAAAGTGTGAAAATCGGATTCAGCATGTCCGATATATTTAGTGAAGTTTTATTGAATTATATTTACTTCATTGATAAACACGATAAATACATAGTTATGAAACAATTTAAAATTGCATACCGTAAATCCTTTCCTTGACAACGGACAAACAAACAAACAACAATTGAGATTGAGATTTAATAATATAGATTAATATAATTATTATAATATAATACGTATATTACAATAGATTATAAATTTTACATTCTCTTTCGAAAATACGAATAAGTTGGAGATTTTCTGTAATTAAGAAATCTTCACTGGTAATGGTTCCATCCTTAATTTCATCTTCAAACTTGTAGTCCGCAACTCTTCCATCACTATAACATACACAATACTCATTAGACATATGAAAGTCTATAACAACATTATTGGATTGGTCTATAGAACATCTGTTAAAACGGGGTGGAATCAAATATGTTGCTGTCTCTAAAAGATTCCCAGTGGTTCTAGAATATTGGTGAATATTCAATTGAGTTGTATGTCCTTGTAATTTTAAACTCAAATAATTATTTTGTCTTCTCCAACAAAAGTTAAGAATGAAAAAATACTTATTTGTAACAAAGAATTTTTCATTTCCCAAATATTCGAACGATAGAGTCGTAGAATATAATTGAATGCCGAAAGGAGAAAATACAATAATCTCAGATGGATAGTGTGGAATAATATAATAATTTCCATCTTTATCGACATCCAAAATTGTCCCTTCAAAACATATTAGATTAACTCTTAAGTCATAAATTTCACGGACTCTGTTACCATCTATCTCTAGTAAAATTCGCTCATCAGTAAAACTAACAAACGGAGGAGCATGTAACTTAGGTAGATTTCTGACATTAAATCCAAGATAAACCCGAGTCATAAATTCACCTTCTACTGTAAAAATATAACAATAACAACAGGCATTATGTGTGCAGGAACCATACACTAAAAATATATTTCTTTCTCTATTCAATGCTAAACCTGTGTTGTATAATCCGGTATTAAATACAATAGGAAGAGGGGGATGGGGGTTGTATTCAGATGTTTTCTTGAGCTTGTCTTTGATTGTTCTGAGCATCAATATTACGAAGAAATCTATTAACAAATCACATCAGAGCAAATCCTTACTTATTGAAATTGTAAACATAAGAGAGGATCCTGGGTTGGATGGGACAACCGTAGCAAGCAGATTTCAGTTGGTCAGGTTGGCCCATATCGATACAAATATATAGAGAAACCAAAGTTGGTCGTTTGGATACTGACCAACCGGATCGTCGCCTACGGTCATGTGGGCAAAGGAGTAAAGGTGGCGATTGCCTCCCCAAAGATAGAGTAGCATCGTTATAGTTAATCATAACCAATATGTAGGGCCGTGCGTGATCAGTTTTTCATTCATCCACTATTATAGCTTATTGATCCTCAGGGTAAATACACTGATTTCCCACCACAGCGACGGCCTGCATGCCTCTACTACTATTAAAACTCGATTAATAATATGTATATATGCTAAGGGATAAGGGCAATATGTGAAATTGGCCATTTTACAATTTTAGTGGTAGTTTGCAACGTCCATGACATTAAGCAGCTACACTTTGAAGAAACGTTAAAAATACTAAATCAAATATCCCAACTTGCAAGCAAATAATATAAACAATGTAATGAGATACAAGCATACTTAGCAGAGCCTATTGATATTATTTAAGGTGTGGCTATAATACCTAAATAGCATCAATCAAGTTGCGTCAGAAGCAAATTTAAAGTGAGGGGGCCAATTTATAAATTTACATAAGTTTTAACAAATAATGAAATGTTCTTACGATAATAAAGAATTGAATAAAGTGCTTAATTAAGATCATGCATAACATATTTTCCAAATAGAGATTGATAATCTGAGCCTCCAACAAATTCTTTTTGCCACCTCAATCAACACATTTTTCCGACACCCCTAGACTATCAATAACCTGATGTTGAAAATATACCCGTACATGAAATTTACAGAGTTAAATTCTTGAAAATGTTGGACCTTTCTCAAATATTTTTTGGTATTTTGGATTTTTGTGGGCAAAACCTGATCAAGGCAGAAAATGCATTTGCTTTAAAGGTTTCAGTAATAAAAATAGTTCCCGTCCCGAAATTATACGACAACACAATTCTTGAAGGGAAAGTCTAAGGATGATGCCATAATAAGTGTGCATTCTAATCATAAGGCATTATGGGCATCATCCTATACGTATGCTTATATCTCAGCAAGTAAGTTATAAAATGTACAATGGGACATATTATGTGAAGAATAATAATAATAACCTAGCCGCTTCGATTGCTCGCGTTGCGCGGCTTGCGAACACTCTGTGTTTGCATGTAACTCAGCACTTCGTGCACCGAAATTTTCATGAGAACAACAATTATTTACAAACGAGTACCTAGAAAGCAGGGATGCCAATCCAATCAATCCAACAGTCGATATCCTTCTTTAACAATCCAATCGATATCGACAATCGAGGACTTCTTCAGTTTATTTATTGATATTTATCGATATTGTATCTTTATCTTTTGAATGATATCTAGTTTCTCACAGAAGTGCAAAATCCAAACAGATAATTACATTCCAATTCACAATCCTATTCATTCCATCTTATTTTTATCTATGTTTTCATCGATATTTTTATCATTATTTATGCAATTCTAATCTGATGAATCGATTTCAAAATACTGAAATTCGGTACAGTAACCTATCTGCGAATTTATCTCCCCAAACAGCACGCCCCATTTGCTAACGGCCCCTGGGACCGCCACTGTCCCTGCTAGAAAGTGCGAAATTCGGAATCAGCCTACTCGATTACCCTGGTATAACCGTTGAAACAAATTTCTAAGTCTATTTGGAAGTTTGTTCACTTTATACACCAAAATAATAACAAATATTCACAATACAGTAGACCCTCGCTAATCAGAACAGGTCCTAAAGCAGGGGTGGGCAAACTACAGCCCGCTTGTGATTTTGAACCGACCCGCCTAGCTTAAGTTATTTGAGTATTCATATTATTTGATCACTGTATTACTCTTCCTTACGCATCCGGAAATTTCGTCTCATGGAAAATTTGATTAATATTAGTTAATTATTTTGTATAATTTTGATTATTTTACAATTATCTAGTTGAGTTTCTCTAATAAATTAGAATATGGAATGTAGTCATAAGTCAATACGGTCCGCATAAAATTTGGAATTAGAATACGGCCCGCGCAGAAAAATGTTTGCCCACCCCTGTCCTAAAGGCTATACAACTTTTGGAAAATGTTCAATATATTCAAAACTAACTAATTGTATCTAATTCTACTGTTAGGACTTATATTTAGTAGGCTATGATCATTTGTAAATTTAGTTTTTGTTTTACTGTGCCGATTATACTATAGTAGTCGGCACAGTCCCAATTTGGTTGACTTTCTTAGCGGTAGGTATATACATACGTATGTATATATATGTTCGCTCTCCTATTCACACCTTTGGAGAAAATATACGTGGAGACTTTCTCTTAAGGGTACAATGGGGTAAAGAAGTACGCTGAATCCGAATTTCTCATTTTCAAGTTTCTCATATTTAAATATATTGGTGTTTTTATGAATATAGTTCTAGAAACTTGGTGTTAACGGTTATTCTAGGATAATGGAGTACACTAATTCCAAATACAGTACATCCTCACTAATCCGAACAACACTTATCCAATTTCAAAATAGTTTGTTTGGATTAGAGAAATGCATAAAAGCAATACATACTATAGGCCCCTAGGGGGACATTTTTTCGAAAGTTGTACAAACGATGAAAGGGCTGACAACATGTGCAAAATAGTAATATGTATTTGTCCACAGTAAAAGTACCAGGGATGCAGTATTAGCTGAAAGCATGTATATACAGGACTACTTTAGTGTAGGAAAGGTGCATATTTGCCTGAATTTGTTAGCATTTATTTGTATAAAATTTGTTATCCTACAAAAATGTAATACATTATATTTAGTCAAGTTCTAATGAATTCTGTTTACATTTTTGGTAGACACGATCAATAGTACATAGTTATGTGACATCTCAGAATTGAGAAATTCGAATTCAATACACTCCATAAATCCTTCAATTGCCTTATGTGGTAACACCGGAGCTATTACGTGGCTTTTGTTTAGTAATCTGGGCGCTTCGCGTCTAGAGTACTATGAAATGCTAAATAATTCGAATTTCAGGAAATTTTGATGTTTTTGTACAGTCATGATGACGTATGGTGAGCCAGAATTAGGCCAAAGTGATGACGTCAGGACTTTTGTCATATTGAGGGGTACCTGTGATTCAAATTTCAAAGTCCTATCAGGTATATTGGCTGAGTAGTGGAAATAATGCGATTTTCGAAATCCAAAAAGGTGACAATTCAGTCATAATTTCGTCATTAGCTAATGTAGATATGTAATTCCTAAGAATTCTTAAATCTCAATTGTTGTTTGGCCGTTGCCAAGGAAAGGATTAAAGGTATGCAATTTTGAAATTGTCGCAAACTATGTATTTATCGTTTTTATCAAGGAAGTAAATAGAATTCAATAAAACTTCATTGAATATATCGAACATTCTGAATGCGATTTTCACACTTTTGAATTAATCATATGTAAATTTATTATTGTTTTTATAAATATAAAGTAACAAGTTAGCAAAATCTCAAAATTTACGCAGATACTTGCACTCAACGGGTACTAAGGGAGTTGATCTTACAAAATTATTCAATAATATATGCCATATACATATATTTGTGAATTACATTGTTCTCTATATATCTATATTATAAATCTATATTATAATACTTAAAGGGGCCGTCAATTTGGAGAATAATGAATACCTCGAGGCGCAATGCGACGAGCCAAGGCTCGTTCTAAAGAATATAATAAATAAAGATTGTATTGTAAATATAGTAGACATTAACAAAATACTCCAAGCACAAGAATTTACTTCGCTATAACAAATGAAATAAAATATTACCATGAAGGTTTGAGAGTTTAATATATTCATTCAAAAAAGGGAGTTGATTTTACTGAAAATAGAAGCAAACTCTTACGAATGATGTGTAAGATCTAATGGATTGTTAGCTCACCTTACGGGTAATCCACAGGCGTTTCCGTCATAAAAAATGAAATAATGATAATGAAATAAAGCCCCAATGCTCAGGTGGAACTGAAACAAGCATATAATTAACAGTGGCCGTATGCACACAATCGTAAGGAAAATTAAACTGATCAAGAATATTACTAATGTAAGTAAATACGTGAAATACGTAGAGTTAATAAAGGGAAAGTGAAGAAAATGAAATAAAGAAATACACACATATATAGAGTTGTATATCAAAATAACTGTAGACAGTTCACAGGATGATAACACACTACTATAACTCTATCATGACTGTCTACTGTTACTGCTGTTGGATGCTCAGAGACTGGAATATTGTGAATTGATTGGAATTCAAGATTGAAGATAGAAATTGAATCAGAAGAATAATCAGCAATTAGAATGTTGTTAAAATTGTCAATAAAGAATGACTTGATTTCCTGGTCCTAGTGAAATTACACTCTTCTGGAGTATGTGGTTATGATTGAATAGATGGATACAAGGATTAGATTCATCTAACACATAAATGTATTCTTTAGAGAGTTTAACATTAACAGGGCATTCGAATGAACCAAATTGTGATTTGAATTGGAAATCTTTTGAGAGTATTTGAACTGGATTGTTAGAATAATCACAAATATAAAAATCATCATTTAATTCATTGATTGCCATACCACCGGGATTGTTGAATTCTAACTCTCCCTCTTCCGGTTTACCAATTCTAGAAATAAATTCACCATCAAGGTTATAGCTCAGCATACAGTGGTTATGAGTAATTAGAATCCTACTCCTACAAATAAATAAGCTTATTGGATGGGACATCTTTCCTTCACCTCTAATGTCACCAAATTTGAATATATATTTAGCAGTACTGTCAAATACTTTAACACAGTTGTTCAAACAATCTGCGATATAAATATTTCCAGTCATGTTTTCAACTGTAACAAAAAGTAGACAGTTAAGTTCATCATTTCCTTCTCCTCTCTTACTAGCACATACTAGAGGTTGTATCCTACTTGTGTAATCAATTCCAGTTCTCACCCTCTCTAAATTATTCTCAACAGTTTCGGGTTCTATAGGATTAGCTGTAGCCATTATTGCTAAATATTTATAGGAGTACGAATTAATACAAATAGTCTATAGGCTATGCTGTAGTATAGCTCATGGTCATTTATTTTACTCAATTCGAGGCAAGAAGTGACGACTCATGCGAACACAATGTGTAAGCAAGCATTCTTAATCAAATAAGTATAAACAAGGAAGATTAGAACAAAGTCAAAAATTCATAAATTTTGAATTTCAAATTATGCAATATTTGTACCATGTCAATTCAAGAAAGTTTTTCCGCACTTCCTGGATCTGGTCCACAATTTTTGTATTTCCAATTGTATATATTACGTTTATTAGCGTTTCACTCCCACCATAACTTCCTCAAATCATTTCAGATCAGCATGTAAATGTTAAACTCAGTGTTCAATTACCATTTTGAATATTGGTTGACTGCGGTTGCAGTATCTGCCCTACCAGGTGTGTATGTGCCAACCCTGAATTACCTTGGGGAAATTTGTTTTGAGCACCCCCAATAAGCACCAAAGTGTCTGCCAATGATTATCATATCGTCGGGTAGTTTAGCTCCCTCTAGCGGCTCTAAGGAAAAGGGGAAGACAGGCGACCCAAATATTCTGTCGAATTGAATTTTTCCACAAATATTTAGATAAATTTATTGGTAACATTCAATACAATGCTTGCTAGACGCCTATTATGTCTATTACAAAAGTCTTTTCTAGATAAACACTGGTGTACTTAATATCATAAATTGTTTGTAATGGGTATACCTGGTTGCCAGTTACAAGTGACCAACATAATCAAATAATATGAGCCGTCACTACAACACCTCCCGTCGAGCAATGTAGTGTATGTTTACACGTGATGACGTTTTGAATACAATTTTTTAAAAGTGATTTCGGCCCAACCAAACTTTGACATAAAGCTCATTAGGGGAGATTTCACTGTAAATGATAATATACACAATCAAGAATGTGTATGTTACAAGTAGACATATAATACAAACTACAGTTAGTTAATGAAACTACTCATCTTTAGCTTGAATTAAGACCAATAAATATTTAGAAATATCTTTAGTAGAATAAAATAGAATATTAATAGTAACAGAAATTATATACAAAATTATATAAATACTGATATACGTATAGTAATGTGATACTACTGTATTCTCTTGTACATATTATGATATGATAAGTTGTATTATGCAACTCCCTGAACGAAATAAATTATTGGAGTTGAGATTAATATGTGAATGTATACAGTGTTGTCCTGTTAAGTATGGGAGCAGTATATCATTCGCACCAAATTATAGCCTGGGAACAACGACTTATACTTTAGCATTTCAAAACAATGAGCCGCTTCGCTTACTCGCGCTGCGGGGCTTGCGAACACTCTGTACTCGCATGTAACTCGGTGCTTCGTGCTTCGATATCTTCATAAGAACTATTATTTACACATGACTAGATTGAAATTTGGAATCAGCGTCTCAGTAACCCTGTACAACGTCAAAACCAAGTTTCTAGGACTATTTAGAAATTTCTTTACTAGTAGACAACAAGTATTCAGAAGTTGTTGACAAAATCATATTTGGAATCACTGTACTCCATCACCTGAGAATAACCTTTGAAGCAAATTTCCTGCAACTATTTAGAAAGCTCTTTACTATATTTTCATAGGCACAACAAAAATTTACATATGAGCATGAGAATGGGCTAAACTATGAAAAAGATACTTCTATTATACTCTAGCCAGTTTATACGTCTTGTAGTTGAACTACATTGAGTAAATGGTGAAATAATGACAATAATGAGAATATTAGTGCGGTAGCCAAATCAGATGCGGGCGGTGGAGCTGAAACATGTTTCCAACTAACAGTGGCCTAAATGAAATCTAGATAACAGGGAACAATTTGTTACTTGGATTAGTCTCTGAAATTTGTACCCATTTACTTCCAATAAGGCCAATATCAGTACTAATGGAAACTCAAATATTTTTAAATTTTAATTATACTTATTTATTCAGCATTCTAATTTGTGACTCTGTGGAATAGACAATATGTATATCACCATGGTCTACTATATAGACGGCTTGCTAAGCAAAGAATTCCCAAAAATAATTTCCAGGCCATTTATTATATTCTCTTTGATCATGAAGAATTGCAGTTATAATTACAAATTCAACTGTATGTAGGTTTCCACATACGGTGGAGACATCTAGAATACTTTTGAATCTGCTTTCCAAGTTATTTTAACCATAATGACGCAATCAAAGTTCACCTTCAATAATGGTAATTATTTTATTAATAAATACTAATATTATCGAAAAACCTACAAATCCCATGAAATGAATCATTATTCGTATTAACTTAGCACAAAAACACAATAGAAAGGCTGTATTAAATATATGCATATAAAAATGGTTAACATTTATGACTTATTTTGTGTTTGCATACATTTTTTGATGGAATTTCTTCGATTTCCAAAAATTGAGGGTTTGTTTACGTTGTTTTACGGCGAATATCATAAATATTATTATTTAACGTGTTTATGAAAATGTAGATCATCTTTTGGTTACTTAAACTAATATTTAACAAGTAGAAGGTATTTTGATAAAAGGATTAGTTTAAGCTTTGAGAATTTCTGAAAAAAATTGATAAAGATGAAATAAATTACCATATATGGCCATGAACTTTGATTGTATCATTGTGGTTAAAATACCTTAAAAGCAGGTTCAAAAGTATTCTAGATGTCTCCGCCATATGTGGAATCCTATTTACAGTTGAATTTGTAATGATAACTGCAATCCTTCATGATCAAACAGAATATAATCAATGGCCTGGATATTATTTGGAAATTCTTTGCATAGCTAGCCGTGTATATAACAGAGATGGAACCGGTCGGGTCGGGTCGGGTACCGGTCGAAGATCTCGACCGGCCGGTCATAATTTCATTATTTGTCTACATTTCAATATTTTTATCTTTTCTACATTTCTGTATTACATAGGAATTATGTGTATAATCATCCATTATATACTGCCTGGCCATAATATTCGAACGCCAGGGCCACAATTAGCACATGGCACCAATATAAATGCCACATTAGTTATAGACAAATTATTGAAAATTATTTCATACATTTTTGAATAAATATTCATTCATCAACCTTGAGCAAAAGAGATTTTCTACTTTCTGCTATATCCACAGAATATTCAACATAATTTCGCCGTGTGCCACTTGTGTCACAAGTGGCAGAGGTTCCAATGCTTTGGCTAGGCAGTGTATAGTCAAAGTTACCAGTTGGGTCATGAAAAAGCTGACCGGTTCCATCTCTGGCATATAATAGGCCATGATATCATTTCATATTATACAATATACATATGCGTATATTATATTACAATAGATTATAAATTTTACATTCTCTTTCGAAAATACGAATAAGTTGGAGGTTTTCTGTAATTAAGAAATCTTCACTGGTAATGGGTCCATCCTTAATTTCATCTTCAAACTTGTAGTCCGCAACTCTTCCATCACTATAACATACACAATACTCATTAGACATACGAAAGTCTATAATAACATTATTGGATTGGTCTATAGAACATCTGTTAAAACGGGGTGGAATCAAATATGTTGCTGTCTCTAAAGGTTCTCCTGTAGTTAGGGAATATTTGTGAATATTCAATTGAGTTTTTGGTCGTTTTATGTTAATACTGATTTTATGAGTTTGCTTCCTCCGACAAATTTCTAGAAGAAATAAAGTATTATCTGCAACGAAGAACCGTTCATTTCTCCATTTTTCTAATGAAGGATTCATAGAAAATAGTTGAGTGCCGGAAGGAGAACATATAACAAAGTTTGAAGTATGGTGTAGAATGACATAATAATTGCCATCTTCATTAACACCTATAATTTTTGCGTCAAAACATATTACATTAACTCCTGAGTCAAAAATTTCACGGATTATGTTACCATCCATTTCTAGTAAAATTCGTTCGTCAGTAAAGTTAGCAAACGGAGGATTACGGGAGATGGGTAATCTGATTGTAAATCCAAGAGAAACCCGAGTCATGAGTTCACCTTCTAATGTAAAAATACAACAATAACAAGATATTCGTTTGCCAACACCATACACTAAGAATATATTTCTTTCTTTATTCAATGCTAGACCTAGGTTATATACTCCAGTATCAAATACAATAGGTGCAGGGGGATGGGGGTTGTATACAGAGGATTTTTTGAGCTTGTCTTTGAAAAATCTGAGCATTATTATTACAGAAAATCTATTAGTAAAACATATAAGAGCAGCATCTTACAACCAAATTGAGAATTTTAAGGTGTGGTTACTCCTAGTATGCAAAATGGGATTGAGGAAACGTCAGTTTTGAAGATCGCAGCCAAAAGAAGCTCCCAAAATGGTATATTTAATAACTGGGGTAAACATACAGTAGGGAAAGCTGGAATAAATTGCAATTTTCGCTCTAACTAATCCAAGTAAATACTCTACCTCCTTATGAATTATGGATAAAGATAGGTACTCCAAATATAAGGTGAGATTCGATACTAATCAGAGTCAAATTGTAAACAATGGAAAGTTACTAATACAATTCTGAGTCTCTGGTTATGGTAGGTAATTCTGTTGTTTTAATTCAATTCAAATACCATTCATAATTCACAAAAACAGCTAAAAAAATTTCTTTACAGGAAGTGTAGATTAATATATTTTACATGTAACTTTATTGTATGACAAGTGTTATCTATTATTAACATAGTAACGTCCTTATTCCTCAAGGTGTTAATACGAAACAATATGTAATAACCCCAGCTTAGATTGCAGATTAGAAGAATTGTATTAAATGAATCAAAACAATAGATTAATAAGATGTAGAGGTAGATGATAACTTAATAACACTGAAGATAAATCTTCCTTACTCAAATGTTTGTATATCTTAATTGTGATTGGTTCAGGTATTTGTGTCTTATTCGATGTATTCTCTACCAATATCTTCATCATTCTCTCCTTACAAGGTCTACTCTTCCTATCTACATCTACATTGACAGTACGCATCATTTGTAAGAACTGATCTAACCCATTTCTATCTGCAGCGAGTAAAATAAAATAGATTTTTCTTGTAAAAATTATCAGAACAAAGATACCAGTTTGTTTACTGAAATTTTGTATATATTTCATATATCTCTTCTCATCATGCATATGATCAATCTTCATTACAAGATAATGACAGATTTTATCAAGAGCATTATCTAAATTGTTATCTAGCTTTACAGGATGTCCAATGTTTATATTTTGGTTTATTTTCTCAAATATTTCTATACAAGCTTCCATAAGGGACGAAAATAGATGTAATTGTATTAGTTTATTTATTTCGGATATTTCATTAGTTAGACTGACATTTGTAGATTTTACTGAGAGTGAAGGAGAGATGTTTGTCTTGGATATACTTGCTTCTAGAATGATATCTAGATATATAGGATGTGTAATAGAGACTTGTATTGTCTCAGAATCATTCAATAAATCAGCAGAAATAGAATGAGAAGGTGTATCTTGTTGTGTATTTGTAGCAGATGAGTCATATGTGTAGAGAACAGCTTGTAAGTCTTCTAATTGTAACTCCCACTCAGCTTCTGATACTCCAGGAGTTTGTGTAGCCAGTTTAATAGAATTTTGTTTCAATTTTATAATCACTAGCATATATCCAGATTGAGTTACCAGAATAAAATAAGGTATTGATTGGGTGCATGCAGCATACCCTATCAATCTGGTTCACTCTTAGAAATACAAAATAAATAAATTCGAAGTTCAATAAATCAAACACTAAAATCCACAGTAGTAATACTCCATAATGAACTAACACTCTTATTTTCGTGTTAACTTTACGGTTATAACACTTTTTTGATTAGATAGCTGTACTTTCCAAACCCTAGTTGTTGGGATCGGTGATCCGTGAATAGTAGTGCAGTGATCCTCAACCTAAGGTTTGTGACCCCCAAAAAGTTTGCATTATGGGTAATGACAGGGGTCCGCAGGTGAAAAATGGTTAAGAATCACTGTACAAGTTAATTGTGTCCGGGAATTCGGGAACACTATTCAGTGAGAATTTCGTTACATTTGTGTTAAACCAGTATGAAACAGACAGCATAATATATATATATACATATTAAAAGCAAAAATAAAGGGGCTGGGCGGTGTGCTCAATTCCGCTTAAAAGTAGGGTCCTTTAAATTCTGAATCTTACCCTTAAGACTAGATATAGTTCCCATATGTTGAAATAGGGAAGGTGTATAAAATAAATAAAGCTTTTTCACAAGAGATGGACATTCCGTTATCGGATCTTCATAGTAACAAATAAGTCCCCTTGTATAATCGTATAGTAACCAATCAGATGGTTGATTCGTGTAGAAGAGAAGTAGATATTGAACAAATGATATCAGATCGTTAGCCCTCATTAACTTGCCTATAAATCCCAACTGTGTAAAGCGTATAACAAACCAAAAATCATCCTTCACTTTGTTCACATAATCGTTGATGTGGTAAGTATACCCTCTGCTAGCTATGATGTCATCCTCCAATTGTAAGTAATACTCTCCTTTTCCACTGGCGTACCACATCATGAAAGCATAATCTAAATTCTGTTTTGACCGCCACTTAAACCGATCTTCTGGATCACCTAAGGTCTGCCTCACATTATCTAGAGAGGGGTAGAGAGTAGGATGCGGACAGAGGATCTCTATGAATCCTCTATCAATGAGCTCTCCATGTCTCTCTGTAACAATGGATGTAATAGATGTACATCTATCAGTGTCTATGTCAGCAACAAAAATGATAATTAGAATATTGAGCTCTCGAAAACTAGCAGGATCTTTCAGGAGAGAATCTAAAGTGTCGAGTAAATACTTTTCTTTTTGAGGCCTGGCTACTGTTGGAATTCCATACACGAATTTATAATCGTTCCGCCTTTTCTCTGGAATTATACGAAACTTGTCTATTGAAACGTCACTAAGCAAAATAAATGGATGATAGTACCCTGGCTTCTTATAATTAAACTTTGTATTTAGAATGGAATATTTATGGTCATTCGTATTGTCATCAGTTAAGAAAATTGTGTTTGACTCCATTTGAATCTGAGTAGGTGTTGTATTAACATTCAGGTCTCCACTAAGTTTATCCAATTCTAGTGTAGCATTGAAATAGTTGTTCATTTGATGAGGTTGGAGCAAAAGATTTACATCACAGTCTTTTGAGTCATTTAATGTTATTAATAATTTCAACACAAAGATGACTAACATCAATGTTCCAATTAGAAACACAAATCTGTTTCGCATCTAATTTTATTCAATAGAAAATTATACGAATATATTTTAGTGAGTGCCCAATGCCAATTGAAATGAACTATTCGTGAAGTCGTCCCTAGATTCCACGCACGGTCGCAGAATCTACCAGACCGATGGATAAATCGGCACGTGTATATTTTAGGTGTGGATTTACGCCTGGGATTGAAATTATTTCACACTGTTTAGTGATTACTAATATTTCACACCTTTACGTATATGTAAATCTAAAAAGATACTAGGAATTGGTTTCAAAATCTTGACAGGGTAATTGGGTATGTAGAGTCCGATCCTGAGATTTTCAGGATAGGAATTTACAAATACACTGAGTTATCATATTTTCGCAACTTTTCGCCTAAATTCAAAATAATGCTGGAGATTTCGTTTCAACTGCAAGTTAGAGTAAATTAATTATCAAGATATTTCAAACATGTGTGTAGATTCTAATTTTGACATTTTCAATTGTATATCTACGGCTCCATGATTTACTATACTGATATTTTCATAATTTGACCTACGTATAAGTGATCACAGGTTGGGAACCGCTGCCTTAGTGTATAGAATGCTATAATCAAGGTTGTTGGGTAGAAAATAACATCAAACTGCACTCCAAGTCTGTCGACTGTACATTTTTGAATAGATTCAATCTCTTGTAACTGTTTCTTGGATATTTTTGTCGAAATTCCTGATTTCAAATTTTCCATGGATATTTAATTTTATATGCAAATACACGTAAATATGAATTTTTCCTTTTTTAAGAGAAAAAGACAGAAATATCCAATATTTCCCCTGCCCCATAAGTCTAATCCCTAGATAATGCAGGATTCCTGGATGGTTGGCAGCTATGATATTGTTCTCTTATCTAGTTTAAATGTGCATATTGCACTTACAACGAATGAACAAATAGATTGATAATATAATTTTAAATATTTATCAACCATATCTTAATAGAAGCAAAACGATATTCATTATTCATCTACCTATAACTAAGAATATAGAAATACAGTGGATGTCGGTTATAAGAACACCCTTGGGAGTAGCAATATATGTTCTTATAACGGGAATAAAATATACATGAATATATGCAACCGTTTCTAGAGCATGGTTCTTATTTCCGGTGTTAATAATGTATATATTTATAGGATCTGAGAAGCTAGACTATAGAATTATTCCAATCAGTTGTGGACATGAATATAATGAACCTCACCAAATACATCAGGGTCGATTAATGTGAAGCCCTATGGGCCAAAAATGGTTCATAATAGACCTCATTTTAAGCGAATTGAAATTACAGTGAGGGTCGCATATTATGAACTTTCTCTTATATGAACCCTTTGCACTACACCAAGTTCCTTAACTAAATAAATCTCATTAAGGGCCACCAGCCAATTGTAAATTAACTATACATCAAGGGGAAGCGGAATTAATCGCGAAGCGACGAGCCAAAGGCTCGTATTTTAATACTTGTGATATAATAGAGTATATAGGAAACCTGAAATTGTCCTAACTATTATTGGAATTTCTCCTAACTTTTGATATTGGATTTTGTCCTAACTTTCAAAATGTTTAGGGGGATGCGGGTTAGTGGATAAACCAGCTAAAATTGTTCGATTTGTGTATTTATATTCACTGTTAAGTAGGTTGTGAAGAATTTTCCCTTGGATTAGTATATATCTTTCCCAGGACTGTTGTCCAGACTTCTTAGCCACCCAATGGTTTCTGGCGGGTGTATTATCCAAAGAAAAATATAGTAAATTTTGGGAGAAATTGAGTATTTGAGTTTAGGACCAAATCAAAAATCGATTCTTAGGACAAAATTTAATTTCGAATGTTCGAATGCTCCCGGTACAACTAAATTGTAAATCATCTCATATTTTTAGTGTTTTTTTCAAAATTTCAGAACAAATTCCAATCCTGAAGGCTGAACTTATGGAAAAATCCAAATTTTTTTCGGACAAATTCTAGCTATCCGAGTATATTACTATCAATCTCAGATTCCAATACAACACATTGTAGTGTAGTTTAAAATGATCTAAAGTGAGATTGAATAGCTTTCAATAGCTCTTTGGAATCTGAGTGGTCTGGATAAGCTTCTATACTCTTATTAACAGCTTTATAACTACTCTGTAGATCTCCAATCTTATCAGATATCAGAGCTAAGTTGAAATGAGGCTCATAAGTGCGCGGGTTGAGAGAAGCACTTTCTAGCAGATATGACTTTGCTTGTTCATGCTTGTTACGTCTCCACTCTAGCACAGCTAGGTTATTATAAGCTTCAGCATGTTCAGGTTGAGACGAGAGAGCTAATTTATAACATTGATGACTGAGTCTAAGCTCTCCCATGGCTACCAACACATTACCCAGATTGTACCAGACATCTCCAGCTGTCTCGTTAGAAGACAGGTCTATAGCACGCTGAAAGCAGCACATACACATATCGTATTGCTGTGCGTAGAAAGAACAGAGAGCTAGGTTGTTATATATCTCTGCGTTATATACTCCCATCTGTAGAAGTCTGTGGTAGAACCTGTAGACAGTAGATACAGGACATGATTATAAAGAGGATTAATTCATTGATGAAAAGAGATACAGGGGGTGGCGGAAACGATAAGGCCAGTGAAGCTATAGCCAGACCACTTTATGCCATGGCTTGTTCTATTGTATATAGTCGGACCTGATCACCAAACAAGAGATCAAGCCAATTACCTGGCCGCTATTTGGCACTTTCCGCAGCCCTTGAGTCGTCATACGTACGTAGTATGACCGATGAAGCGATATAACGATTATGGATTGTAATATTCCGAATAGAGAATTAACGTTACTTAGTTTGTCATTTTAGTCAATTTCACTTTACACAGGTGTTGTAGAGACATCTTACAGATGTATGATAGATATCAGCTGATTAATGCATTTGTAAATTACTGCTATCTGAAAGCCCACTAATTCACAAATGGTATTTATCATTTGCAATTAATTAAATGGTGGAAACATTTGAACCTCAAATAGATATCATAAAATTGTCAAAAATTTTTCAGGAACGTAACCCCAAGGGGTGCCTGTATGTATTTGACTACGATTTATAGACATACGTATTGATCCAAATAATTGACAAAGCAAGGATGGGTCAAAACCCACCCTACGCTCTACACTCCATGTGTTGGCAACCCTGCCAGCATCAACCATTAACTACAAGACCATCCAATAGAACGTGAGGCGGCAACTGTTAGCATTGTAATGCAACTAGGGTGACTCAGTAGCCTAATCGCCATGGAAATAAAAATATATCGCAACAAGGCGCTCCATCTGAATAACATATTTATATATCAATATCCTTACATAATAATATATTATCCTACCTTAGAGCAATTTCAGGCTGGTCAGTGTAAAAGTGATGAGTAGCTATACTGGCTATTGACTCTACATTAGTATTATCCAGCTGTAACACCTGCTTATACAGACTAATTGATTTGTCTGAGTCATTTAAAGCTTCATGAATACGTGCACTGCAAACCAACAGTAGAATCTCTTCTGGATATCTCTGTAATCCCTGCTCGTAGCACTTAAGTGCAGACAATGGCTGATCCAGCCTATTGTAGACCTTGCCGAGATACAGGTAGCAGTCTACGGTCTCTAGATTCTTGAGAGAGGAACGTAACTGTTGTTCTGCTTCTCTTAGCATACCCAGTCTGAGGTAGCATTTCCCCAGTTGTATCTGTAGTTACAATTAATATGTACGGTGTGTGTAAGAACAGAAGTGATATTAATTGGAAAAGGTTAGTGGATGATAAGGTCACCGGCTAAGCTCGGTCCGAAGTCCTAGGGTGGGATTTGCCCCATGTCTGACCCGCCCCGAGCTTGCAGATCCTCAAATCGCACTGCTTGAGTCACGGTTAATCGGTTTACTTAGCCAGAAACAGAACCATGGAAATAGTATTAAGTAGTTCCGGTTAATCAGGTCGAAATGATTTGAGCTAGAAGTGAACCAATTAAGCGGAGCCAGCCAGGCAGCCAGCCAGCCAGCCACTGCATTATGCAATTACAAATTTCTTTGGAACTTTTATAACAAGATCTACCAGGAAATAAAGGAATTAAATTATAGAATTTAAGATACACTTTTGAGTGATGGCTTAGGTATTTGAGAGGACTATTATCCTAGTCTATAGCAGTGATTCTCAACCTGGGGTCGTGGCCCTAAAAATTTCTGAATTAGGTTTAATGGCAGGGGGTTCGCAAACCCCATGAAATTGGCCAAAAGGTCAGAAGGTTAGAACCACTGGTCTCCATAATTCTAACCAAGGATCTTGGTAATTTAAACTACAAGATTATCGGTAAAACAGCTGTTATGAGTTGCCTTATGAAGTGACCCAGCAAGCGAAGCGAGATATTATATATTAATTCTTTGTGTATACCTTCCACCACCAGTCCTGATATCTAGCAGCTGCAGTAGACAGTGCTGCTAGCTCCAGAGAGTTCTTAGTATCATTCTCATGGTAATACAGATACTCGAATAGGACACGAGCTAATGCAGGCTTCTGTGCATATTTGCGTAGATCTAGTTTAGATACGTCTAAAAAAGGACCTCCTGGTTCTGTCAGCATAGAGGCTGTCCCCAGTCTGACGTATCTACCAGAAGCACTGGTAACAGGACGAGCTGTAGTGGCACTGCGGGGAGTAAGAAGTGTTTCTTCGACAGTAGTTGGTCTGCCGGATTGACTGCCTGGACGGAGGAACCCGGTTAGAGGACGTCCGCTCTGTGAGGTGGGGCGTATACTTGGGGTGGAACCAGCTTTTCCTGAGGTAGTGATGAGAGATTTCTTTAGAGATGTCCCTGGTCTTGGTAACTATATACAGGTAGAATATAAGAAATGGTTTACGCTAATCTGACACCTCGGGAAAGGTTTAGAACGATTTTGCTCCGTGAATATATAATCCATTAGGAATGGTTGATTCCTGAAAAATATGAAATAAAAAGTTGCTTACAAACTCAACAATACTCAACCACGAAACAAGTCAGAGTTGTTATAACTCTAGGCTATGCTCTATCAGGGGATTGATCTAGCTCGGGTAGCTCGGGTAGCTAGCCACCTCCTTTGGGAAAAAGACTAATTAATACAATTACAAGAGTAAACTCCAGCTATAAGCCTATAACCAAGTCGGTTATAACGAAGTGATTCTTTACCCCCTCTAGCTTGAAAGTAGGGCATAGTATCGTGTGATCATTTTATAAACAGTGATAGAATAGAAAAATTTCCGAAAAGTTTGATCATATTTTCGATCGTTTTAGGTGGACAAAATTTGAACATTTCTGAATCTAGACCCCAAAATGTATGTACTAATTTTCATGGCAATCGGACTGGTATATTTTGCATGGCCAAATGGAAGGATGGACAGACGCATGTAATAGAGCATCTCCCTTAGGAAATGCTTATAAATCAGAAAAGTGATCTGAAAAATGATCGTGAACGTGATCGCGATCCTTTTAGCGCATGGTTCGCGATCACAATCTCCGTTCATTTATTAACGAACGAATGTGATCGTGATCATAAAATTGGTGATCGACTAATGTCCTACTTGAGAGTAATTGATTTTCTCTGTATATAACGAAATGAAAACGGGGTCCTGAATACTTCGTTGTAACCAGAGTAAAAACTCACGACCAGTAACAAATATAATGAGTATATCCACATATACAACATCTCGTAGATTTATACATATTTAGGGCTCCCCTATAACGAAACGAAACGGGCAAGATTTACTTGATGAAAATTAATATTATTTTATGCTACACATTTGCCTTGGAAAACAATAAAGTGCTAACCTCTGCTATAGCAGTATCATCCATCAACACTTCTGCTATCCCCTCCTCCTCAGCATCTGTTTCATCTACATACAACTGCTCGCTCAGAGCTCGTAACTTTAGGTGCCAAGCTGCCTCGTCTCTGGGATTCTCTTCCAGTAAGACACTGCACGCCTCTACACACTCTTCTAGCTTGCGACGACGTAGCAGAGACTGCGCTACGTACAGCTTGTCCATGCTCTATGTAGCCAACAAGCAGTGAGACAAGTTATAATAATAATACAGCTATTGTACGTATATTGATATGAATATTTAATTAGAATTCCAAACTCATAATATATGAATAAGCTTGGGGCCCGGGGTATCATTTTAACTAAAATATAATTCTTGAAGAGTGGAAAGGTACTGAATCAATATTTCATGTGTCTATATTCAATGGTGTAATATTTCAAGTAATTCCGCCTAGAGACATTCCCTCCCTAATTTTCGACCTCCTTGTCTTGGCTTAGAGGGAGGTAGCTGTCCAGCCGAGAGGTGAAAATGAGAATATTTACGATTAGAATAGGGAAAAGTTGTTCATGAGGTATTCTAGATATTTTATAGAAATCGTTACAAAATTCACAAATAAACAACAAATTTGAAATTTCTTCGAGTGAAACGTGTTCGTTCGGTAGTACTTCGGTTAGACAAATAGCCAAATAGGGAAACCCAAGGTATAGCAATGTCACTAGAAAATTGGTCCACTAAAAAATGGTCCCTAGGACCATTTTTCCATAGAATTTTGCTCGCGACCAATTTTCTATGGAAATTAATCCTACCTCGAAAATTTTGTTTCCACCATAAGACTGTGCAACGCAGTGTTTGCGTAGCGAAGTGTCCGTGTACACGCGTGTAGTGAAGTATAGTACACGTGTACAAATTTTTGTTTTCCCTGGGGTTATGTTTTATCCGAATTCTACTGTATATGACTACCTGATTAGCAGATTACACTGTGATGTAATAACGTATCACCTAATAATAATGTGGTTTACTTGCCCAAAAATTACACTGTTAGACGTGATCATATAACATCTAGACAATCCGGAAATTCTATTTCTATTCAGCACTAATGTGACTATTCAGAGCATCAGTGTGTTCTATTGGGGAGAGAATAGTGGCATTTCATTAGGGATCAGTAGTGCTGTAGGAGTAGAGGCTGCGTCAGGTCTGAATACACAGTTTGATGAAATTTGGTCAGAATTGTATACTCATTTGCCGGATTCTCTACTGGATTGCTTAAAATAAACTTTGTCGGAGCTAGCACAGTGTTGCTGACAGAAATAGAGATCATGGATGCTGCAGGAGACAATATATTGCGACCGAGCCTAGATACGAGTAGCGGCACTGATACCACAACAAGCACAACAATTGGTCAGTTAGTTTTACAAATACATTTAATAATATAGACATATAGGATTGTGTGTTTATGTCAGTGGCGGAACTAGGACTTTTTTTCCCAGGGCACAACGCTAAATATCAATAGCTCTTGTTAGAAGGCCAATATACCCCAGAAGCTAGAACACTCGGAATTGCATTCTAAGTACGTGTATTCAAAATTACATCTTCCTAGATTATTATATAACATGGGTTAATAAAATTAAACTAACGAATTGCGTATAATGACGCTAAATATTAACATGAGGTGACACGGTCTGATTTTAGTTAAAAATATCGAATTAAGAATAATCTAGCATAAGAATTACACCTATATCAGATCTTAGCAACTCAGGGACAATTTTCATTTACTGGGGCCTGTACCTGGGCACAGGCCGGGTAGGCCCGTATGTAGTTCCGCCACTGGTTTATGTACGTATGTATGCAGCAGGGACAACAACATCTACAATAGAACGACAACAAAAATAACAACAGAACCCACAATACCGGCAATAGAAACAACAATAATAATACCGGTACTATCAACATTACTAACAACAATAACAGAACAACTACTCAAACAGCTGACACATTTAACAACAGAACAAATATAATATTAATTGCATCAGCTATTTGCATAGTGATTTGTGTAATCATTAACATTTCCTGTGTGCGGTTATAGGAATATGTGTATATTGCTGCTACAACAAGCGTAAAAGTATGCGAAATGAAAAGTTATCACAGAAGGACATACGTGATAAGGTCGATATACAGCCAATGCATGAGTATGATTATAGTGGCAAACAGCCAATCCCAAACCCTGACTACCTAGAAATGCAACCAATCCCAAATCCTGACTACCTAGAAATGCAACCAATCCCAAATCCTGACTACCTAGAAATGCAACCAATCCCAAACCCTGACTACGTGGATATGCAACCAGGAAGGAAGCAGAAATACCAGAATTAGGAAGTCAAGTGAGTTACTTATTTCCATCTAGTACAATTATATGTGAGGATGATATATAATGATGCTCAATGAGAGTCATTCCTTTTGTGCATTGTTAGCATGATCGAACTATTTTAGTGTACTTTGGTTAATAGGACACATTTGCATAAACTTTTAATGAATCATCAAAAAGGACTTGCAATTAATATTTGTGAACTATTCATTATATATTCATCCAAACCACTCAAAATTTCAATGAAAGTATTATACTGATCAAAGTTGTTTGCGAATAAAAATCACAAAATTGCGCTCTCTTCGTTCAGAAAACTCCTAGGAACAGGTGGAAACTGTTGGAAACTGCTGTGTTCATTTTGATTTGTGCAAAAAGACAAATCAAAGTGAACACTACCTACTCAAACACGATCATACTTAGAAAGGAAATCAGAACTGGAATTCTGAAATTCCATATGAAATCCTATGGGAATTCCTGAGAATTCCTATGGATTCCCACAGGATTTCCATTGTAGAGGATTCAAGAGATATACTACTACTTAGCAAATTATTCTCTTCAAAAATTGAGAATTATTTGCTATTCTAAACAAATAGCCAAACTTCTAAACCACATAACAATATTCTCTGGAATCCACTATATATGATAAAGAGATAAATACACGAGGGAAACTGAAATAAAATAATAAACAAGTGAATGTAAATGGATAGACATTTGAATAGTCATAAATTTAAGTTTCCAACTAATTCCAAAACATTCAAACCAGGTATAACACATTCCAATAGTTACCAACGCAGTAAAACACATATTAAACTAGTTCCGAACATTTGCGAAAAGTTCCAGCACATTCAAATAAATTCAACCAGTTGCAAACATTCCCAAACAGTTCAAATCCTTTCAGCTAGTTTGCAACGAATTCATATATTTATCAAACGAGCGCGCGCTTCGCTTGCTCTTGCTACGCGGTTGCAAACACTTCGTGCCACACTCGTGCATACGGCCCTCGAGTACATAAACTTCATAATCTTACCCGTAGCAAAAATGAAACTGCCATAATCTTTAAATCTGCTTACTTTATGTCCCCAAAAGTGAATAAATTTTATGAAATGTTGTATACAATATCACATTTGGACTCAGCATACTCGATTACCGCAGTATAGTCCGTTAAAAAATATGATACTACACCAATTTGAAATTTGTTTACTATATATTCATAAAAACAACAATGAATTTACATATGATTAATCCAAATTTTGAAAAACACGATAGAGCATGCTGGAACATGTTAGAACATGGTAGAACATGGCGGAACACGATAGAACATGGTAGAATATGGCAGAATATGGCAGAATATGGTAGAACATGGTGGAATATGGTAGAATATGGTAGAACATGGTAGAACATAGTAGAACATGGTAGAAACTGTTGGAAACCGCTAGAAACCGCTGGGAAAACTTCTTGAACAATTTCCTCATCTGAATCAATCAAAATATGGGAGGATTAGGTGAAAACCAAGCGGCATTTCCAAATATACCTGATTATTTGGACACGGATTCGAATTAATTAATGTGATTAGTTTCCAACAACATTCTCATAAAAATTCTGTGACACAAAAGAGGTCCAAGGCATTTCAAACTGTTCATGTTTATGGGAAAATACAGAGAATTTTGTACCATGACGCTGTAGAGAATATCATTAGCCTGACTTTTTTTAAATATGTTATGTGTAGGTATCTCTGAAGAAGACTTTGCAGTTGTTATAGAGCTAATTGTATTAATTCGACGTAGCAAACATCGAAAGGGAAATGCTTTTCATTGCATCAGAACTCTATTTGCTAAACTATACATCGAGGACATGGTGACAACCAGGGAATTATCTAGGAGCGCCAGACGCTCCTCTAGGCGTATGATTTTTAATGAAATTATATTTAGGAGAGTGAAATTTGGGTATTTTTCTCAAATATCGTAACAATATTTACTGATTTAGGCATATGAAAATTGAGAAGAGGAGCGGTAGGAGTTTGCGCCGAATAACCTGTATAATTATCTCCTGATGATAAGTAATCAACGACTATTATAAATATATTTGTTAGGTCAAGAATAATGGAATAAATATAAAATGAGTTCAAATAAACTGACAGCTGAATATTGAATTATACTAGAGTCAATTCATTATTCAGCTGGTTTAGATTGTAGACGTGAGGCTCAAATGTGTGTTCACTATTGACTAGATTATCAAAATAGATTCTTCTCTTCTTTACAGAAAAACTCTTACATGTTCGGAACTGTTCTCGAATAGCCTTCCCACCCAACTGGATCAATCCCTGTTTAATCTGCCTGCAATATTCGAACACTTTCAGCTTGACTTCTTTATGTTTTTTCGGAATATTCTCTTCCGCGTATATTTTAACTGCTGTGATTATCGGGAATATATGAATACATTTCTTGATAAATGTATCCAAGTCTCCAACAATACGAGTAGTAAGTGCAGCTAGTTTGGAAAGGTTTAATGAAAGACAGCTGACCTCTGCGATTATCTCCTTAGTAAGAGATAAATGTACTAACTCTATGAGTTCTATAATTGTACCAGAAGGTGTTACGAATTTTGTGGAAATCTCTTCATCACGATTTCCCTGCAAAATTGAGAATTTTATATGACAAGGGAGTCCATAGAGAATATAGAGCAATGTCTGCCCCCAATCACTACCCAGGGGATTTCTTTTTGCTCCACACTTAAGTGTTGATCATCTAAAGTGAATCGATTCACTGACCTCGTCACAATCACAAACTTGGAGGTCGGCTCAATAGGGAACCGATGAATATCTAATGTCCCGTAAGTGAAAGAAAGGAATTTAAGTCGTCGTGGATTATGTTCAAGATTTGAAATGTAGTGCCTACATACAGGTGATTCCATTTCAATGTTTTTGATTATTTCATTCCGTTTGTCTTTGAAATCATTGGGGTCAGGACCAGTCAGGTGATTACCTCCATAATCCTTTCCTTCTAGAGTTATTTTGGGAGCCTGCAGACAGATACACCGCAAATATTTCTTCATTATCTCGTTAGACTTGTTACTTCCGAAGGAGGAGAATCTATAAATAGGACTGCAGAATCATTAGAGACCGAATTTGCATCAACACCTACTCTACTATTATCCTTCAGATGCGTAACAACATCAATAGGATCGAAATATTGGAAGGGAGAGTTTGGAAATAGAATAAGAGACCCGCTATGTTTCCCTATCCAACTAACTTCATGTCTACGTCTTGTGACACCTTTGTAAGAGAAACCATCGAACCTATCTCTGTCCCAGAAATCAACTTGCACACCCAGTAATTCGAATAGTCTTTGCCAGAGAACGAACTCCTTTCTTGAAATAGATTTATCAGTTACGAACAGAATATCAGCTGGTGGATGTGAAGGGATATAAAAGGGTATGACACGAATAAAATGCTGGCGGTACTCAATCAGTTTTCCTCTCAAGATAAGATCTACTTGCACTGGACATCTGTCAAACAACTCAGCAGTATTCGACAAGGCAACATTGAAAGTGACAGTAATTTTGCTAGCAGATTGTATTTTAATTACATCTACATAGAAACTATTTGGTACATTAGGGTCATAATGTATTCTGTATGGACAGCTCGAATCTTTTGTTACAATCGCAAAAGGTAGCAGCCTCTTATCAAAATGAACTCTCAAAGCTATTTCTCCACCTGATTGAGGGTAGTTACCATAATGTATTGTTGATATGTTAGTCAAAGTAATATGAATACTAGCTTGTTCACCTCTACCAATATTCTCCGGTATACCAATATTATCTACCTTTACTGGATATTGAACGATGAGTCTATGGATTGTTTTTGCACTGTCGAAAGGTCGTCCTAAGAGATCAACTCTGGTCTCAAAGATTGCCTCACCCAAATATTGCCCCTCAGAATTCGGTGGTGGAACATCAAATATTCTACCTATATATTCTTGAGTAATGGTCATTGTTTGTTCTGGAGCTAGAATTGGAAGTCTGACTGTAGTTGGATGGAATTTTACAGTTGTAGTTGACACCATAGATACTATTGCCCCTTCAGGTAATGTCATGCAACCAATGTTCTGTAAGGTTAACTTGTCTATTGTGATTTCCTCGTTAGGCTCAAATATCCCATCGTCTACTGCTGATCTAATATTGAGTGATTTAGCATCCACTTTAACATGATATCTGTAACCAGATTGTTCAATAACAGTTTGACCATCCGGGCTAAGGTGTACGAACAACAAACCGCCAACAAGCCCCTTAGCTCCGTTAATGCCCGGCAGCCCATTATGGCCTTGGTACCCAACAACACCACTCGATCCCGTTGATCCTGATAACCCAGGTCGACCACTAGCTTCGTACCCCGTCATAGGATGTCCCCCACCACGGCCACCATGTCCCCCTCTACCCCCATGTCCACCACCCCCTCCATCCCCACCATCCCCTCCAAACCCAAAGTTTCCACCCTTTCCAGGTTCTCCAGCATTTACTGCTACTTCGACTAGATGTAGCAGCTTAGGATCACTAGAGTGGATGATACAATGACCTCCATTTCCAGAATTCGCAGCATCACCACCTCTTCCACCATTCCTGCCTATACCTCCTTGACCACCTTTACCTCCCTGACCCCCATTTCCTCCATCTCCTCCAGCACCATAACCACCACTGGCCCCTTTTCCACCATGCCCCCCTTGTCCTCCTGTCCCTCCCTGACCTCCCTGACCTCCATGACCTCCATGACCTCCATGCCCTCCAGTGCAGTCCACACACAGAATGTACTCGCTACCCTCACCACCTAAATTTACGCAATCTTCTAGTGCTCCGTTTATATTCAGATTTTCAGGTTGTCCAGATATGTACAATGAGAGGTCTGAACCATTAGTCCCTTGAGTTCCTGGAGCTCCATCTATTCCAGGATACCCTGGACCCCCAGTTCCACCTGGGCCTCCAGGGCGTCCTGTGCCTCCGCTGGAACCAGACACAGCATGTGATCCATCATGGCCTAATTCTCCCATTGTTCCCATCTGCCCACTAGGTCCGTGTATTCCATCAATTCCTTTCGCTACTATCCATGCTCCCCATCTCTCTTTCTTGCTCACTGCTTTATCAACGTGATAGAAGACAGTGGGACTAGTCTCATCGCCCCGTGGGACTCCTGGCTCTAACCGATCCGCTCCGTATATCAGCTGACGACATTCCAATTGCAAAGGTGTTTGTTTGACTGGCCTTGGATCTTCATTGAATGTTTCTTGTTGAATGTGATCGATGAAAATCCGCGATTTTAAGACAGGATCCCATAGCTCTTGTTGTCCAGGTTGTAGACCTACTTCCAAGTCGAATCCAATGCTAATTAGAACATGTACTGCTGGGCCAATTGGTGGTAGAAAAGTATCATGAAGCTGTCTGTTCGTTATCAGTTTTCCTTCCTGTAGCACTCTCAAAGGTTCAGTTAGCATCTTGTTATCATGTTGCTCTGTTCGGTATGAAGGTACTTTCATGTACACGTTCAAATCCCTTTCAGTATATTTAGGTAGTTCCTTATATGGGTTGGTGGAAAGTGTTTGTTGAATTGAAATGCTGATGTCTGTAGCCGTTTGTAAGGGATCGATTCCGTGAGTTTTGTCCCAAATACCCGCCCATTGTTTCTCTATCTTTCTCTCTTCAACCCCTAGGATTGGAGAGAAGAGACCGCGCCCTGTAGCACCTAGACAAGCCATCAACCATCTCTGTTGTGTTATGTCTTTCATTTTGAAAGTATTTGACGATTTTTCTCGTTTACAAGTGACGGTTATTCCCAGGAATTTATCTGGCTCATGAGGATTATTATCAATGTATTCGTAGAATTCAATATCGTTCTCACCAGGTGTAAGCGTGAATAGATTCTCGAAATTTTCATCTCCATTGTCTACAACTTGAAAGAGAGGTTCAACATTAAATTTTCGGATGATAGTGATCCTAGCATTTGTCCATCTTTTCATTATGTTACTCTTGCGTTGGCAATAACAAGAGTATTCTTGTACAACTCCTGGTATTAGAACTGGGGTATTTTGGCTCATGTCTTCCAAGAATATTCTTATCAATCAATTCTACGTATACTTTATACTTGGAACTGCTTGGGCATATATTGATAACAGCGTAGAATTCTCATCAGGGTAGAATTATTATCATAATTTGAAGTCATACAATACATCACATCACACACTACAGGAGGTCCATATCTACTTACTTTTCTATTTTTGCATAACACAACACAGGTAGTAATAATTTTCAATAATTACCACGAAGAATCTGTAGGGTTCTATTTGGGGGGCTCCCCCATTTTTTTGGTAATTTTGTAAGAATTTTTTCGGCCCCTCCAAATTTGGGTGGTACCCCAATCTTACTACCTGGGTCGACTCGAAGAATGAGAGCAAAAAAGTACTGTTTCAAGCCATTGTGAAATTTATCTAAATTGAGGGTAAATTCTGATGTAATTATATAGTTAAAGTTAGTAATTTACCTTTGCAGAAGAATTTACTTGTCTCTTTTGTTTCTCTGTTTATTCTACAAAGTTCTTACTACTTAGTCTACTTCAACTGTAGTACCCGCATATTTACTTATTTATTTAATTATTTATTCCAGGCATGGGGCGCATGGCAGAAATGCTGGTGGGGGGATAATCATCCAGTTGGGGGTTTGGGGGGCGCTATTAACCCCTAGACGACAGGCCCTATTTACTACCACTTACGTTGCCCTTCTACTTTCAGTAAGAGGTAGCTTCAAAACTCGAATTTTTCTCTTAACAGCCCAATCTCATTTGACTTTTTTCGATTGACTATGTACGTACATTTCCTCATTTTCTATTGTAAAATTCGACTCAAGACGTTCTCTCGGATTAGAAGTATTCTAATAACCGAAATTTTCTCCTATCTAATCCATTTTAACTTGAGTTCTACTGAATATGAATATGTAATATTCTTTGTACATGATCATATGCAAATAAATTGGGGGCTAATGTATGTTAAAGCTTTGTTTCAAACGCAACCTATCAATCATAAGATAATTGTGTTGTTGTCTTTACTCATATTAATCTATATACCTAGCGTTACAGCTCACACAACTTCCGTCCTTAGATCAATCAAGGTATATCTATGTACGTAAGAATTGTGTTATATAATAATATGATATTGAAGTTAAGATGCGAGCGAAGCGGGCAGAAAATTTACGGGGTTACAATTTGAGAAATGTTTCTGCGTATTAACAGAATTTTCAATACCATTATGATTCTATATCATGTATATTTATCCTGGTGGAGATGCATCCCCCAGATCCCCCCTAGATCTGCTACTGATTCCAGGCATGCGGTTAAGCCCTTTCTAAAGGCTCAAGTGCAAGCCCAAACCCTTGTAACACGGGCTTAAGCGCTTTTGACATATTTTATTCCGAAAGCCTTAAATTTCTGAATAACTAAATGTGAGAAATATATTGTGTATGTTACTCCTATACAGTGGAATATATTCGGGGTGTAGTTAGGTAGTGCCCTTTGAGCAATGTACACACTATTCTAGTAGTCGTTATGTGAAAAGTAGAATTATTGGCAGACCTACAACCCTACCAATGCCTACGACCATGTATATATCCAAGAGAGTATTGTAGTGTAGGAAACAATTATATATATACGTAGAGTAAACAAATAATTGAAATCTCGAAATATACTTAGAGACTTGCTCTAAACAGATATAAGGGGTAATCAAGTACGCTGAATCCGATTTTTTCAAGTTTCTCATTTGTAAATTTATTGTTGTTTATGATTCTAAAGTAAACAAACAGTTGAAAAAATAATTTAGCAGTAAACTTTGCTAAAATAGAGGCACGAAGTGCTGAGTCTCACGTCACATAAAGTGTTCATAAGCCGCGCAGCGAGCAAGCAAAGCGGCTCGTATTAAATTAAAATAGTGTAAATTTATTGAACTAGAACCTGCATAATCCGAAACTTGGAAATATGCAAAATTTGTATTCGAATCTCTCATATATAGAAAGAATTGTGTCTATAAATTGTGGAAATAGTGTACGGGAATATAGCGAAAGAGAAGCTCTTTAAGAAGGATAATTAGTGTGAGGGCGGGAGGAAATTGGGCACGAGAGGAAGAGAGAACGGATTAAGGATTGTAAACAAGAGAAAATAAGAGAAATATGAAGAAAGAGCAAGGAGGTTAATTCTAAATATCTAGGTAATACTTCTCACCTTATTCTCTCACTTCAACACATCCACTTATGCATATAGCGTTTTTCCCTGAATGAGCGCTCTGAGTTTATTTATGTGTGGAGAAACCCCGGCACTCAGTGCCGGATTAACCAATAAGCCAAGTAATCCATGGCTTAAGGCCCCACGGTTCTAGGAATGCGGCCAGCAGGCGCGGATTAAATATACATTATAACTCGGATTTGACCTGGGGCCTTAAGAAATTAAAAAAAATAATAAAATTACAACCTGTGCCGACAGCTTAGTCTATAATTAAATTTGTTTAAAAGGCGTCATTATTAATTGGAGTCACTATTTGTTTTGAGATTTAAGTTAACCTTTCATAGTGCCTCCAAGAATTATTACTGATGACATAATGCTATATGTAACACATTATAATTAAATATTCGGGCCAATTTTAAATGCACATTATGGTTGGATAGTGGCGTCTATTTCTTTAGTGATTTCAAAGTTTTGAAGAACTATTATATGAAGAATTTCTTTGTGAATCTTAAGAATGTATTTTGGTCAAGAAATTATGGATAAACTTTTGCTGGTGGTATAAATGGTCAAAAGTGTGATAATTGTGTCGTAATGTGACGCAGGAAATGTTTAACTTAAACTACACTCAGTAGATTATGTGTAATTTTGAGTATAACCTTGGGCTCTGGAACACAAATGGTGTGGCCAGGGAGTGTACATATATAAAAATACAAAAACAGAACCGCTCATTTCAGAACTGGGCACTAGTATAGTCAGCCCAGTAAAATGTAAGGACATGTAAGTTTGGTATTTACAAACACATCTCTTTCTGTGCATAATCACTTTACCCTCATTTTAATATTCGATTTATATAGAAAACCATACTCTCCAAGTGACCAGCATTTATAGCGATAGCTTGAATTAAGAAATTATATGAATTCGAATTATTGCCGAAAATTACTTTAATTTGCCACTCAATCTTATATAAGGGTCATATTTTTCTCCCGATGATGTTCTTAAAACCGACATCCAGTGTATATTTACATTGACATAATTAAATGTGATCGTTCAGCTTAAATAAATGGGAGGCCATCCGTTAACTCGAACATTCTCTATCTCGGACAGATTTTGATTCCCCTGAGGGTTGGATTCTTGTTACCGGATGTTAACTGTATATTAAAATGTAAATCCGCATGCGTGATAAGTAACTACCTTTGGGAGGGGATCAGGGTCTTTATCTACAAATTGTTGGTGTTGGGGAAGTTTTTTGCACTAGTGAAACACTTTTCCATTGAGAGCGGGATAACGATGTCTATATTTACATAATTTCTTATATTGTGGAAGGATTTATTTGTGCTAGACCCCTAATTAATATTGTGTCAGTTTGATCCAGATAGTATACGTATACTTTATGTAATTAGAGTTAACCATGATGATTTGTACAAAGAGATGGAAATATATATTAATATGCCTGTCAATCCTATTTATCGCTGCAAGTATCTATCACTATATTTCTATGAAATCAGATAAGTATCAAATATTAGTTTTCCAAGGGAAGAAAGGTTTTCTTAGCAACGAGGAAATATTTAAGAATGTTTCCTTGAATATTTCCTCAGTTAATCAATCATGGATTGATTACAGAAATAACTGGAATGGTAAAATACTGATAGAAATCAAAGGTAAACAAATACTCCTTACAGATGAATACATCGAAGTAATGGAAAGTAAAGGCAATCATCCTTTAGCACAAGTATATCCGAAATTCTTGGAGCGTAGAAACTCTGTTAAAGAACACTGCAGGAAAATAGAAGGCGAATTGAACTATAGACTCGCTGTTAATTCAGATGTATTTTTCATGCGATTTAATGATGCTTATGAAGTGTTAAACTGTGTGGTACCAAAAGCAGGGTCCCATATATGGGCAATAAAATTCGCAAGTATGTTAGGATATGACGGAGAAGTGACGTATTCTAAATTTAGTATATTTGAATATTTGAGTCCTACTTTGGATACAGCACGTCGTGTACAGACATACACTAAATTCTTCGTCTATAGACACCCACTCGAACGGCTTGTCTCAGCTTATTGTGACAAACTTGGGGAAAGTATGAAGAAATTCAGTTTTGCTCTCAAATACATTAAGCAGATTATCACAGTTAATTATTTGGAGAATAATAATACGAAATCTGAGAACTATGCTAAGCTGTCATTAGAAGACAAGCAAGAAATTAAGAATCAGCAACAACGTATAAAATTGCCTGGAGAAAAATTAAACATTACATTTTTAGAGTTTGTTACGTGGGTTACTAGCTTCCTGGATAAGAATATATTGTATGAATTAGATAATCATTGGACTCCAATAACTTACCTCTGTAATCCTTGTGTTGTAAACTATGACATACTTATAGACCATGATTTTTTCAATGAAGAATCACAAATATTAGTTGATCACCTGCAGAAAAACAAAGAATCGAATCCTCCCATATATTTCGAGAAATATCAAAGGAAGGCTACACGTGAAAAGTGTAATGAGTACTTCCGTGATATTCCACAGAATCTCCGTGAGAAACTGCATGAGATTTTTCTTGATGATTTCATTATCTTCGGCTATAGCTATAATGGAGATAGTCAAGACTATGCTTGCGATGAGAAAATTGCTAAATAATGGTTCTATTTTGATTTTATATCGAGTCTATGTATTTAGTATTTAGGTAATCTTTTTACTGAAATTATTTTTGAAATACATAACTAATTCTGGGGTGAAACTAGAGATCTAAGAGCGAGGAGGCAAGGATAATTATTTGCCACAATATAATGGTGATTTCAATAGGGAGATAGGCAACACGGCAACTGCCTCCTCTGCCTCAATGCTAGTTACGCCCTAGTAATTTTATTTTGTATTTCCTTATCTATGGGACAGTAGGGATATATGTGTGATTGATGAAGTTATATTTAAATTTGTTTATTAGACATGAATTCAATATGGGGATAGGGATGCCTTATTCATAGTTTGCATGCACTTCTTCAGGCTTTTCATATCGTCGCCGAAATTTTAAAACCATTTTTCAATGAACAAGGATAAGTTTCTATTCCTTGTTTCACCACTCTTTGTTTTTCCTTTTATGGATTGACGACAATCATGACATGTATTTCTATAATTCTGTAGTACAACAGTTGGCAGCCTTTTCACTCTTGGACCCCTGTATTTGTACTAATTTTCAAACATTCTGTGGATTCCCTGGGTGTTTTACGGCTCCACGGACTACCATAGGGGTCTAAGGACCCCCATGTTGGTAACCGCTGATGTACTAATTTCATTCCGAAACAGTGCAATTTAGCCCAAAGCATTACATCAGCGGTATTTGTCAGCTTAATAATGCCAAACTCGTTTAACCAATCCCTGGTTCTAGGATGTTCAAAGACCCCCTGAGTACTACATCGTATTCGAATATTCGGGATATTCATTAAGTACAGAAATGTGCCAATGGGGTTGCTAGCATCCCAAATATTTAAGAGGGTTCCTACTGTTGCCAACAACTACAAACAGAAGATGCTTGGCTACGCCCCCTGTTTACCTCCATACTGGGTTGACTCCGGATAGGCCTCTTGGCCGCTCGAATTACCTGTGGTTGTGTGGTTTACACCCGGACACATATAGTCCGGGGAATCCCTGAAAATAAGAATGATTAGTGCTAATATTACGCTACCTGCACTTATCCATTGGCCAAAACGAATCAACCAATCATTTTCTTACAAATATCTCAAATATGAGATAAATACAATTACATTAATTATCTAGTAAGATATTTAGTATGAGAATATATATTTTAGTTTTTCTGGTTGCTGCGTTGCTAGGGGCACTACTTGTGGAATGTGGCAGAGATTTTTACAAGATTCTAGGTGTGTCACGAAGTGCTACCAGACACCAAATAAAGAAAGCTTATAGAGCGCTAGCAATGATACATCACCCGGACAGAAGTTCTGATCCAGATTCTGAAGAGAAATTTCATGATATTGGGGCTGCCTATGAGGTTCTGAACGATAAAGAAAAACGAAAAATCTACGACGAGAGGGGTGAAGAGGGTTTGAGCGGTAATAGACATGGCGGGGGAGATGTGTTCTCATCTTTCTTTGGAGGGTTTGGATTTGGTTTTGGCGGTGGACAGAGACAGGGTCATCATGAGACCCCTAGAGGAGCAGATGTACTTCTCGAGGTGTTGGTTACTCTTGAGGAGTTGTATAATGGTAAGTTACATGGTATAGAACTATAGATTATATGTTGAATTCTTAAGATAGGAGATACTTGTATGGTTGGGGAGGAAATTAGCCGTTTACAAAAACAAACAAACAATTGCGTACTGTTTCCCTGGTTTATCAGGTTTGAATAAAAAGCACTGGAAGTAATAATACTAATCTCTTAAGATCCCCTGTATATTAGCATGTCTGAATGAACTGATGCTTAAAATATGCTTCCTAGCCTCCCAATAAATTACGACGCCTGGATGGTAAGAATGAGTGAAATTATATATAATTATCCTCCCGGAATTAACTATTATTTTTGCCATCAAGGAAGGCAACATAACGGGGCTCTCAACCTGGAAGGCTTCAAAATCGTGAGATGTACAATTTAGTATTAGATTTCTATGAAAAGACCAGGGATTCTGTAGTATTTGTAGACCCAAGATCGTGAGAGTTGAGAACCCTGATATAATTATATAAGGCACTGTAGACTAATATTTGTTTCTCTTTCACGTCCGTCCTAAATCTTGTCCCCCGTCCGGAAAGATTTTATTGGTATTTTTCCAAATTTATGAATAATTCTTTGGTCACAGAGTGTGCAATCCACATTTTACTATTTGATAGTTGAAAGATTCAATATTTTTAATGTCCAGAGAGATGTGGCGATATAATCGGAGGGTCAAAATATTTATACATTAACTGGCCTATAAAAAATCTAATAAAATACTGCCCGCAGTGCCAGTTTCTGAAGAAATTCCGGATAAGGAACAGGTAATTAATTTTAGTGGCCTAATTAGCTCTATTTTGGCTATAATACTGTCTAGACATATCTCTTACTATCCAGTAGATATCAAAAAGTAAAATTCCTTCCTTACAATCATACGTTGTTTTTTGTTGCTTGACATCTAATCGTATTTCTTTGTACTAATTAACCCTACCTAGTTCGGGGTACTATTGTTAATTATTCCATAGTATACATTATCTTATTGCATATTTTAGGAGAATTTGTTGAATTTCTACGGTCTAAGCCTGTATACCAGGAAACAAGTGGGACAAGAAAATGTCGTTGTACCTCTAAAATGGTAACACGGCAATTAGGACCTGGACAGTTCCAAATGTTCCCTGAGGAAGTTTGTGATTCTTGTCCGAACAAACGATTGGTTACTGAAGAAAGGAACTTAGAATTTGAAATTGAACCAGGGATGTCTAATGGACAACAGTACAGGTTCAATGGTATGTTATATTTGTATAGTAATAATTTATAATTTTATTATTGGCATGTAAATGAAATGAATTTATATTAGAAAATTTAATAAATTAGATTTCTCATCGGCTATGGATTTCTCCAGGAAATTTCTTATGGAATTCTAGCCTTACTTATATCGCAAAATTTCCACTAGATATACACGTACCTTTGGGTGGCACATGCTACATCATGTACATATATATATATATATATATTAACTGGAAATTTTCGCATGCGTCGGAAATCTGGGTTTACGAACCCCTGAGTTTTACGTTCTGAAATTTGGCCATATGACACATATCACACCTATAGGAGAGGGAGAGCCGCACATAGACGGAGATCCTGGCGATTTTATTGTTCAGATTCAGACAAACAAACATGTCATATTTGAGAGGAAGGAGCACGATTTATACACTAATATTTCAATAACTCTGAGAGATGCGTTAACTGGATTTAAGATGAATCTTACACATTTAGACGGACACAAGGTTTCTGTCGTTAAAGATACAGTGACAGCTCATGGAGATATTATCACTATTTTAAGTTAGTTATTGCAGCAGTTATATGTTGAGTTATATGCTGTAGGTGGGGTTCTAATAATACGAGAAGTCATACTTTTATTTTATGCACCTTTGTCGAGCAGGGCACATGGCTGATACAATATTTTAAGAATTTTAATCTGTCCTAATTGTATCTAATTTATACCAGATTAAAATAGAAGACAAATTAGACAATACTAAACATTTTATAGCCTTTTCATTGTTGTACGTACAGTAATTATACTATATCCCATTAATCCATGGGTGATATATAGAATATTACGTAATGTTATATCAGCTAACATATAATATTATATTTATTTATCAGATGAAGGTATGCCGTTCTACGACCACTACACAAGGAGAGGGAATCTTTATATCACCTTTGAAGTTGAGTTTCCCGTCAAGACCTTCTCACCTACAGAAGCTGAAAATATCGTGACTCTTTTAGGCCAGAATTCTGAACAGTCTGCTTATAATGGACTCTAGGACATTCCTTTTACCATCCTTGTTACTAGGGAAATGTTATGTATTAATTATTTATGTTATTAAGTTTAGGAAGTTTATTACTTCTAAATTTAAGTTTATTCATATTTTCTTGAAATATCCACTAGATACAAATCTTATAATTCAATTCCACAATTCATTATTACCATTAATATACATACAGTCAACTCCCGTTATATCGAACACGAATATATCGATATACTCGCTTATCCTGAAGTCTGATGTTGTGCTAATATGAGCTCAAACAAAGTATTAACATACATTTCGTCGATTATATCAAACTCCGCTTATATCGATGTAATTATCGCGGTTTCTTAAGCTTAGATGTAACAGGAGTTGACTAGTAGATCATGTTAATTGGACCACTTCTGTTCAGATAATTAAGATTTCCGGAGTGTTCAGTACCAAAAATGCAATACAGTGGAAGCCACTTAATATTCGGTTTATCAGGATAGAAGTCCAGAATATGAGCGATAATAATTTTCAAATATTAGGTAGTCGGGATGATAAATCCCGATTAACCGATTCTATCTCCAATTATCCGATGATATTTGTATGTAAAAAATTTGTTCCCAAAACATTGTCCCGATTAAGCGGCTTCCACTGTATACAGCTACAGTAGAACCTCGTTAATACGAACACAATCAAGACATACATCCCGAGTGGCCAGTATTGGGAATAATAAATTTAGTATTATGAAATTTTAAAAATTCGAATTATTTTTGTAATTATGCTAATTATCCACTCAATGTTATGTTACGATCATATTTATCATAGAAACTATTGTCATTACTACTTATCTACATTTTGCAAAAACAGTAAAAACGGTCTGATGACCAGCATATGAAGAGTAATAGGTTCGGGGTTATGCGAACATAGCACCAATGGAAGGACTAATATGTAGAATTTGTCCGCCTTCGTGAGTCTCACGATTTCGGGTTTAAAATACTACAAAATCCCTGGTCTTTCCATAGAATACTAATACAAAATTACAAATCTCACGATTTTGAAGGTTTCCAGGTGAGAGCCTTGTTAACCGGAGTGATACCAATTGAATAACTATTATAGGGACCTGATTATGTGCATATATTTGTTATCTTAGCCAGAAATTCGTATTAACCGTATTTGTATTAACGAGGTTTCGAGTCAATTTTTAGGGTTCGATAGCGATAGAAATTGTATCGACTGCACTGTCCACAGAATAATCTAGCCCTGTGTATAGGGATATTAGCAGGTCTGTCGTCAGTGTCGTGTGTATTTCTGTAATACCATACTTACCAACACTTTAAATTTCCCTGGATACATTTCTCGAAATCCCTGGATTTCTAAATTTCTATGCAAAAACTATGAATTTTTCCCTCTTTTATGAGAAAAATCCAGAAATATCCAATATTTCCCCTGGAAATCCCCTATCCTGGATGGTGGCTATCTACGTGATATTGTGGCATTTCATTTTACATATAAAAGACCCTTAGTTATAATGCTCTCATTATTGAAAGTATAAATAGATTTGAATTTGAATTGATATTTAGAGGCTAAACATAACGCTACTTCGCTTATTAGTTTAATGGACAAACTCTTGACTTTAGATCGGATTATCCAAGTTCGATTCCTGGGTAAGCAATCCTCACTGCGATATGTGCATCCTCCTTAGTGCTATTATAATCGTACGTAGCAAAACAATAGTTAGAGCAATTACTAGTTTCTAGTCTATGATTTCTAGGTAACTGGGGCGAGGACGACATTTTAGGCCTTCTGTAAATTTATATGTTGTTGTTATTGTTACGGCACAAAAGTCTATACGTCTCAGTTATTTAAATATAGCTAATGGTGATATGTAACTATATATGGTACATGTATGGGCTGAAGCTCCCTTACAGCTAAATATCCTGTACCCAACCTTCATATTAATTCAAATGAAGGGTAGCATGGTAGGATAATGGGTGGACACATTAGATAGAATTTACATGCAATTCAGAAATTGACTCCTGAACAGCTCATGTTTAAGCTTCTTCAATGTATTCCGATGTTCCCCTCCAGCAAATTATTCATGTGTTCATCATTCAACGGTTTTGATTACGCTTAACTTTTGGTAGACTTACTTATTTACTTCACAAATGTTGGGATAAACTTTCGAAATATTATTAAATAATTGAAGTTAACAAGAAATTATTGTCAATGTACAAGTCGGATAGTAACTTTTTAGATCGTATCGTAACGGGTGATGAGTCTTGGTTTCATTATTGAGAGTTGCTATGTTATCGAAAAATCTGTCCGGCCTGACAGTTTTTCGAAAACATCTCCGGTACAGGGATCGTGTAAATTCACTTTGTGGTACCGGTAACGGAATTACTGTGAATCAGGAACTGTTTATATTTCTTGCTTCTTTATTAATGCAATTCTCCTTATTACTTCAATTTGTAGTATTTGTGTATGTTTTCTGTATATTTCACAATTTTTACATTAGATGAGAATTAAGATTATGAGTTTATGTACTCGAGGGCCGTATGCACGAGTGTGGGACGAAGTGTTTGCAACCGCGAAGCGCGAGCAAGCGAAGCGCGCTCGTCTGACAAATTTTTGAATTCATTGCAAACTATCAGAAAGTGTTTGAACTGTTTGGAAATGTTTGCAATTGGTTGTAATATTTTGGAACTGGTTCGAATGTATTGGAACTTGTTGGTAACTATTGGAATGTGTTATACCTGGTTTGAATGTTTTGGAATTAGTTGGAAACTTAAATTTATGACTATTCAAATGTCTATCCATTTACATTCATTTGTTTATTATTTTATTTCAGTTTCTCTCGTGTATTTATCTCTTTATCATATATAGTGGATTCCAGAGAATATTGTTATGTGGTTTAGAAGTTTGGCTATTTGTTTAGAATAGCAAATAATTCTCAATTTTTGAAGAGAATAATTTGCTAAGTAGTAGTATATCTCTTGAATCCTCTACAATGGAAATCCTATGGGAATCCATAGGAATTCTCAGGAATTCCCATAGGATTTCATATGGAATTTCAGAATTCCAGTTCTGATTTCCTTTCTAAGTATGATCGTGTTTGAGTAGGTAGTGTTCACTTTGATTTGTCATTTTGCACAAATCAAAATTGAACATAGCAGTTTCCATTAGTTTCCACCAATTTCCAACAGTTTCTATCAGTTTCCTATTGGGTGCGTAGAGTCCATTTGAAGATTTTCAGATTTTGAATGTTAAAACTTCACTGATTTATCATATCATTAATCATGCTACAGATTTCGTTTCAACTGCTAGCCAGGGGTAATCGTGTATGTGGATTCCAAATTTGAGATTTTCATTGATGATGCAGAGACTATGAACTTTAATTGTTGATTTGTTTATGTAGATTATCTAGGTTATATTCATCTATATTTGTCTAATAGGTAGTTATATCCAATATATTGGTAAAATCTTTCCCAGAAACTAATTTCTCGAAATAATATTTTAAAAGCGGGCATTTCAACTAATTAGCACACCTAATACTAAATGTTTGAACACTACAATACCGTAATTTAGTTGATGTATTCACAGTAGCACACATTTATATATCAAATATGTCAATAAATTGGAACAGAAAGAAATACTTTAATCTATTCAACAAACTAACTCTCCGTACATTCCTTCATCCTAATCCGCACACTATCAGCTACATGTACCAGAACCTTCTACCCAAGAAAACTATAAATAACGTCAGCATGGAAGCAGGTCATCTACGTAAATTCACTCCAGACGGTAAACTGCTTATAACATTCAGTAGAAACCAATCTGAAATAGTTGTGTATGAGTATCTGGGTGTTGGTAGAGGGAAGAGTGAGAGAGCTACAGCTGATAAAATATTCAAAGATATTTTCCGTAAACGTTTCAGTGTACAGATTGGTAGAGACTTCTCATTCGTGCCTCAGTGCTGTCTCTTTACAAAAGACTCTAAGTTTCTTATAGCGGGTGGTTTCAAGAAGGAATATCTAAAACATTATAATCCTGATCCTAGATTGGATCATAACGATAATTTGGTTTTCTTCGGCACTCTTCATTACATTGAGACATATCGTATTATGCTAATAAACCTCTCTACTGGATTGAGAGCTGATAAAGTTGATTTCCCCAGGGATATGCTGCTACTCTCTACTATTCACGGACTCAGTGTATCAGTTAACGCGTATAAAGTAGCTATTCTGTCTATGGCTAAGCAGAATATTCATCTGTTTGATATCAGCGAGGAGAGAGGAGGGCAGCTGTTACCCTCTGATATTCTAGGACAATTTCTAGTCCAGGCTGAGTATGAGCTATTCTTCACACACCCAGACATTAGCTCCAGACCTTTATTACCTAAGAATTATCCGCATCTACTTACACAGATGAAACAGAAGATAATGCGATTTCTATTCGTAAAGTCTAACGAAGAACCTGAACCTCTTAAGCGTATGCACAAACTATTGAGATTCTATTTCCACTTCGAGACAGTACGCAAAATGAAAATATGGAAGATACAGCTGTTAGATCCATTTCGTCTCTTCATTCGATACAGTCATGAGAGAGTTATCTACAAGCGACAAGACCAGGGCCCGAAGTATAACATGTGGGTATTTTATGATCTGCGTACTAACTCTGTGTACAGAGTGTTCGCTGATATGCTTGACAACCTGGATGAGCTGATGACGTACTACGAAGAAAATAGAGCATTATTAGAAGGATCTCCAATGCGAGATAACATATATGCTATGGAAATACACAGACAATATAAACAGGGTCTGGTAACAGCTAGAAATGGAGGTCCAAAAGAAGCAATTATTAGGACCTTAAGCCAGCTGCCATTCTCTTGTCAGGCTGTACACGAGTCTCCATTTCTTAACAGGATGATATTCAGATATAATGATAAATTCGTACCAGTTATAGACAGGCCATGGAGTGAAGTGTTTGAACACCCGATTGGTTTCTTCCATCAACATCAACACGCTCTAGCCTTCCAGCCGAGACTGCGACCGCATGATAATCCAGCTAGAGAGATGGTAGCATTCACATATCATCCTATTGATCCGTTCATAATATCTGTACAGAGGGGAGATGTTAACTTTTATATTAACTTCCACATGATTATGTAATTGTGCTGGTGGTCGTGATATTTGTATATTTTGATCCTTGTTTGAATTCACTTTGTATATATTCTCTTTATTGAAAAGATATAATTTTAATTCCTACAAATTTATTCGTATTATAGTAAATAGTTAGTGAACAGATAGTTCCACTCAGTTTTTGAGTATGTTGTCGATAGCTCGACCAGTCCTTGAATATAATAGCTATTAGAGTTGTCTGGACAGATTGTTAATGGCTTAGCACGAAAGTTAGCTCATTATTATTCCAGTGTCTCCCTACTTGTTTTTGGAGTTAACGGACCCCTGGGTCCGTATATCGCTAGCATATCGGAAAACAACCCAGTAAAATAGGAGCCCTTACTAATTTCTCACACTACACTATCTTCAACTGACCATATGTTAAAATATACCAAGCTTAATCAGGAAATATCTATTGCAAAAACATACGAAATGTCTTCTTGTTACTTGTCCAGTGTTGGTGACATAGAATTGATCAATGTATCATTAAGTATTCACAAAATCTACCCTCTTCACTTGCTAATCTCTACATATACTAGCTGGTGAAAAGATCAGGATAATTGGTAGGACTGGAGTTGGTAAATCAACAATATTCAATGCTTTGTGCAGAATGGATGAGATATATCAAGGTTGTATTTTTATAAACAGAGATGATATCTCCAAGTCGAATCTATATCAACATCGTAAGAGACTATCTGTCATTCTACAATATCCAGTTTTTTTCTCAGGATCTCTCAGATTCAACTTGGATCCATTAGATGAGTCCAGTAATGAGGAGATATGGGAAGTTATTGAGAAGTGTCATCTACAGAAGATGGTAGAATGTTTGTCTGATTAGCTGTTGTCTCACGTGGAAGAAAATGGTTCAAATTTCCCTACATGAGAGCGTCAGCTTTTCTATCTAACTCGGGCTATCCTCATGAAGAATAGATAATACTGATTGACATCTAATATGGACATATACACAGTGACACTGATAGTGCAATAGGCAATCCATACTCAGTGATTGCATAGTAATCACTATAGCTCATAGATTGAGACTATCATAGACTCAGATAGAATTCTAGAAATGGGAAGCTTATTGAATTAGAAATTCCAATCTTAATGCTTGAAAATTAGGATAGTTACTTGAACAAGCTACTGTCCTACATGGATCCGTTGTAATTATAGGTTGTAATTTTAGATATTTATTGTACCGACTACTACGTTTGTTTACCCGTTGTAAAGGAAATGATTTATGGAATGTTGTATTGAATTTGAATTTCTCAATTCTCAGATGTTGCATAACTATGTATTTATCGTGTTTACCAAGAAAGTAAACAGAATTGAATAAAGCTTGATTAAATATATCGAATGTGCTGAATCTGGCGTTCACATTTTGAATTAATCATACGTAACACTTTATTGAATTGTTCAATAAATATAAAATTAATTAATACTATTGAGAAAGAAATCTTAATGGAAAGTGATCTCATATTAGAAGCGCTAGGTTACATGTCCTGTCTTAATAACGTACCAGAAACAGTCATGCAAAGTCATAATTAACCAAAACACGAAAAGGCATGGTCCAGCCAAAAGCCGAACTAGCATATCCTGGACCTGTCGGACCTGCTCCTACGCCTATGCTCAAAATATTTGTTCTCTTTATAAATATATAGTAATGAAATAATTTGAATTCTCAGAGTATATACAGGGTGGCTCCAAAGTTCTGATACAAAATCATGATTAATATACAACCATTATCAGGAAGTATTCTCAATGGTTTGCTCTCCCATGACATACCTTATACGCTTCCTAACAAATATTATTTCAATTTGGTGTATTCTATTTCGAAAAAAATTGTGATTGACCATGGAATCTGAGAGGTCAGCAATTATTGAGTTGCATATGCCGGGGAAAAGTCCATCAGAAATTTTGAAACTGCTGAATATTGCAAAAGGACGTAGGGCATTTATCTACAGGACGATAAATCGATATAAGGAAACTGGGGACACTGTAGACAAGCCGAGATCTGGTCGTCCATGCTCTGTAACGACCTCAGCTCCCAAGAAAGTGGTGCGAGAACGGATTCGGCGGAACCCACACCGTTCGATGAGGAAAATGGCCTTGGAGCTCAATATATCTCGCCGAGCAATACAAAAGGTTGTCAAAAGGGACCTAGGAATGCGCTCTTTTAAACGCAAAAAGGTACAATTCCTATCTGGGTCGGTGAAAGAAAAGAGAGTGTCCCGGAGCAAGAGCCTACTTGCTCTACACGCTATTGGAGTTCTCGAAAATACCATTTTCTCAGATGAGAAAATTTTCACCATTGAAGAGGCTACAAATAGCCAAAACGACAGAGTCATCTCGACCTCAGTTTCAGCGATCCCTGATAAGTTTAGATATATCAGTCGGATGAAGAAACCACTGTCGGTGATGGTTTGGGCTGGGGTCTCTGCTGTTGGTCGGACACCACTGATTTTCATCCCCCCAGGAGTGAAAATCAATGCCAAAACATACCAAGAGCTTGTATTAGAGCCTGTGGTAAAAGGTCTGAGCCAGACCATGTTTTCTGGACAGCAATTTGTCTTCCAACAAGATGGTGCTCCCGCCCATACGGCCAATACGACCCAAGATTGGCTGAAGCACAATATTCCCAATTTTATACATAAGGATGAATGGCCACCATACAGTCCCGATTTAAATCCCATGGACTATTCTGTTTGGTCTATCTTGGAAAACAAGGCTTGTTCTGTGTCACACAACACAGTTAGCTCTCTAAAGATTTCCTTGTGTCGAGAATGGGAGAAGATACCCCAAGAAACTCTGCGTGCCGCAGTAGAAGGATTCCCGAACAGACTCAGGGCTGTCATTTCCAAAAAGGGTGGTTATATTGAATAAATGACTAGGAAATCTCTTCCTAATAGTATGTATTAATTATATATAGAGAATCAATAATGTAGGTCATGCTGAATAAATATTATAGACAAAATGGTTTGTATCAGAACTTTGGAGACACCCTGTATGGAGACTTGCTATTAACGGCTATAATAGGGTAACGAAGTATGGTGAATCCGAATTTCGCATTTTCCAGTTTCTCATAAGTAAATTTAATGTTGTTTTTATTAATAAAAACAAATAATTGGAATATACATTTACCATTCAAGATTATACATTACTAAATATTAAGTATATTTGTTCAAAAGTGGCACTATTAAAGGTTAGGTTAACATAGTTGAGATAATGAAAATGGCAATTGGGATAAGTAGAAAATACTGAAAAGCTGCAATAAACAAATAGCAAAAATCACATAACTACACAATGACCAAAAGATATAGAATAAGAATGGTTATACTTTAAAATTTCCCTGTCTGCTAATGCCCCGGACATCCCCCATGGCACAACCTCAAATCTCACCGAATCAACCAGATTCGTACTCAGCATCAAATTTAAATCGCCAGTTTAAGAAGTTCAGAATATTTTTCGGAAAAGTTAAAGTGAGAGGTAAATTCTAAGTGAGATTGTGTTCAATTACGTGAGTCTCACTTTTGGATCCGCGAGACTTGGCAACTATGATATATTTGGTTTGTCACGAAACATTGGTCCGGGCTAGATTATTTAGAACTAAAGTGAATTCATCAAAAATTTATGAAGAACTCCACAACATATAAAGAGGTAATGACAGGGTAACGCAGGATTCATTAGCAAATTCGATAACAATGCCATATCCTCTGGCAAGAACGCTTCTAAATATACCTGTCAGCAACCAAAGGGTGCCCAAAATTTGGTCGTCTTGACCAGTTTTAGCCAGCCAAAACTGGTCCGGAACCAAATATGGCTTGATAGGTCAGTTTTATTAATCTCTGTTTAATTGCTTGGATTAATCACGATAAATACATACATAGTTATTCGACTACTCAGAATTGGGAAATTCAATCTCAAAATAGCATAGCATAAACCAATCCACGACAAGTAACAAATAAATAACAACAATTAATAATATAGATTACATAATTCACTAATATGTTGACATCAATGTTAGAAATATCTACTACATAGTAATATTTATAGATTCCTATATACAAGTAATTAGTTCTTCATCTTGTTAGATGGTTTCATAATAACTTCTGTCTTGGAGGTTGTTAACCTGTTGTTTCGCCTCCTATATATTTAAATATACGTACAAATGTAGAGATATTGTAGTAGTAAGTAGGGACTTGTTAATAAAAATTCAGGGAAATACGTTAAGTTACAATCTTCTCGCGCTAATTCAGCGCAACAAATATTAACTTACGTACACATATTCATTGCAATACATTTCTATTTGCATTTGAGTAGCCTTCAATTACATGATTATTCGTGAACGAGTTGATTGGTACTGAATTTCACTAGTCAAGCAGGGATCATGTTAAATTTAGGGATGGGGCAAAAAGTAAATATATTCCCTATTTAAAATTTAAGCCCATCTTGTTAATCCACAATTTCAAGCTACAAAAGATTTTTGATGTAAAATCATAACTTATTAGAAGTCGAAGATGTTCTTGTCTTAATCTGATATTGTGTCCTAAAACTCTATTTTTAATCTTATAAATCATTGATATGACTCAAGACAGAGTAGAGCATGAACTTCTACAATACAGTAGAACTCGGATAACACGTATAACCCCGGGAAACAAAAATTATTACTTACTATCCGGATTACCTCTTATTCTAATTCTTCCCATATATATTTAGTGCAAGAATTAATAATCCGTTTGGAGAAAAATACGTGCTAACCGAGTTCTACTGCATACGGACTTTCAACTTCGTTTTACTATAAAATTAGCGTAGGCATAGGCCGAACGCAGAACATCACATATCATAAATTCCACAAAATGTGTGTAAATCCCATTCACTATTCACCAATGATACATTTCAATTGTCTATATTAGTGGTTACGAGATATATACTGTTTTGGGCATACGCTAATTTATGTGAAGTTTGCAGTCCGAGTTGCAGCGAAAATGAGCACAGTTTCCGCCGTCATAGCTTTTCAATTCTGTCAGATCATGCTGAAATTTAATTTCCACACTTTTCACCAGTGTAGCTTTACCCCATTTTAATAACTAACACCTACCTTGCAAATCTTCAGTGTATATGTTGTAGTGTATTAGACAATTTCGTATGTACGCATTCGTACTGAATTTATCTCGTGTACGTACACACCAACTTTTTCAGGTGTACGCGTACACATTATGAATCTTCAGTGTATTAGGAAACTAATAGACATTTAGGTCATTAAAACGAGTTTGACTCCAAGGGGTGAAGTTGTAACGCTTTAAATGGTCTGTGACTAGTTAGGGCCGAACGTAGTCGCGCCTGGATGACTATAATTAGTCCATGATGGGTCAATTATGGCCGATATCGATTAAATGCAATATTCTTAACGAGTCCGTTCGAAATCCCATTCAACAAGTAGCCATCGATTCCAAATACCCAATCCAGCAACCAAGAGGTAATTAGGCATACTGACAACATCTTGTAGCAAGCCTAACACTAATTCAAGAAAAGTTCCTTCACTATGTTCAAATAGTGAACAAAATACACAATCATCCTTTAGAAGCAATATATATTCATCTGTACCATGAATTGGCTTACAGCTAAATTATAATATACCCTTAGTTACATATTCTCTCAACATATACTCTATAAATAGATTTGAATTTTAATTAAATATATGGAGGCTAAATGGATCGCTACTTCGCTTTCTAGTTTAATGGTCAAACACACAACTGTCCTTTGTTTAATCCAGGTTCGATTCCTGGGCGAGCACCTCTTTAGCGATCTGTACAATCCTCCTTATTGTAATATACCCCGCTACCCTTTTGAATTATCTTCCAAAAGGTGTGAAAGTATGATTAATCATATATAAATATATATATATACGAACAGCTTCGCTTGCTTGCGCTGCGCCGCTTGCTAACACTTTGTGTTCGCATGGGACTCGGCACTTCGTGCCTTGAATTTAGCAAAGTATAAAATTGCAAAATTGAATTAGAAATTAATATTTTAACAATTTGTTTACTTTATATTCATAAAAACTAATAAATTGCATATGAGAAAGTTGAAAATGCGAAATTCTGATTCAGCGCACTTGATTGCCCTATATGTCTGTTGGGAGCTAGTCTCGATGTATATTTCGAGATTTCAACTATTTGTTTACTTTATATTCGTGAAAACAACAAATACGTTACATATGATTAAATCTAAAGTGTGAAAATCGGAATCAACATACCCTATTACTCCAATGTAATTGTTACTTTTCCAATATCGTCACCAGGTGGATATGTTATCCCCTATATTATATACGCAGATCATCTTCCCCTATCATTATAATGCAAAGTGGACAAACAAACAACACACACACACACACACACACACACAATAATTGAGTTTTAATACTCTATATATAGACGATTCATGAAGCCCCAGCCTACCGATTGCTCCAAGGTACCCAATACGTATACGCTGAATATTCCGGTCATTAAATTAATGGTACCAAGTGTCACCGAGGCGGTATACCCGATACTGCTGTTGCGGTGGCGCCCTATCGCCTTTTACGTATTTCTATCTCTGCTATACCACCTATATCCTAAAATTTATAATTTTATATCTACGTTGTTTCGACAAAATGATCTCCCCTACCTTTCTATGTAATCCGGAAATCCTTTTACGAGATAGTGATAATGGACCGCCCTGGCCGCATGCATGTTCAGGTCTAATGTGGAGCTGAAACAAGTTTCTCATTAACAGTGGTCTAATCCGAACGAATTATTTGCAATCGGAACTGTACTGGGGAGAGTACGCATTCCAAAAATGAATGCACGAACTATGCGAAATTTCTCATAATGCATCTACAGCAACACCGATGCCGAATCTAGATATAATGCCAGTAAGACTGACTCAAGTATAAATCTAACTACCTCATTTCTATTATTCAAGGCCTTTAGTATTTTACTAAAAGCCGAAAAAAATTGATAAAACTATCTCATTGATCTTCTCCACGGAAATCTTTAGTAAAAGGCGAAAGATTTATACGCTATGAAGAAAATCAATAGTTATTCAAAATTGAATATTGCTATCTATATAGAAATTTATTCCACATTATATTGTGGTTGACTAATATATTACACTCATTGCTGATCTCACTTGTTCTGGAGCTAATATTTACCCGTTTGCTTGTTTCTTTGTTAATTAATGTGGATGTAACAATTCTCTCTGATTCAATTTCGCAGGTTTGCAAATACAGTCGACAACCGTTAATGGATATCTACTAGAAAATTTGCATACAGAGTATTTTCTATTATAACAATTTATATAATGACTACGTTAATATTTTTTCGCAATACCTTACTGAATGAGCTCCAACCGTTACCGTTGGATTTCAATTTATACTCAGATTTTTACTTCCTGAATACATCAAGTAACAGGTAGCAATATGCATGAGATAGGGATAACTGACAATACTCCATCCTCATCAAAAGACAACAACACTCCCATGGATACAGGGACAGATAGTGTAGGCAACGGTCCTGAGGACAGAGACCTATACCTGATGTATAAACAATTACAGAAACAGCTGCAGTTCCTTCAGGTGCAGGAAGACTATATAAAGGACGAACAGAAGAATCTGAAGAGAGAATTCAGACGAGCTCAGGAGGAAGTCAAACGCATTCAGTCTGTTCCCCTCATCATAGGACAGTTCCTGGAGGCAGTAGACCCAGACACTGGTATAGTAGGTAGCACCACGGGCCCTAACTGCTACGTCAGGATTCTAAGCACAATAGACAGAGAACTACTCAAGCCTAATGCTAGTGTAGCATTACATAGACACTCTAATAGTGTGGTGGATGTGTTACCACCTGAAGCTGATTCTTCTATCTCTATGCTGAGTAGTGAAGAGAAGCCCGACGTGTCATACTCTGACATAGGAGGGCTGGATATACAGAAACAAGAGATGCGAGAAGCTGTCGAGCTGCCTCTCACTCAGCACGAGCTGTACCAGCAGATTGGTGAGATACATTATATTGTGTATTATGTACTGCAGTGTGGATATCAGGGAATGAAGAGGTAATAAACAGGATAATACAGTTCGATTTCTTCCAAGTTCATTCCCTAAATACAACTCTACTAGCGTTTCGTTCAATCTCACATTTATTCACATGTGTCGGTTGATCGGTTTTCCGTTCATTCAGTTTATAATGGGCTACTCCGTTCAAGCATTTCTTGTATTTCATTAGCCATTTGGAGAATGTGTAGAGGATATGAATTGTGTATCCAATTCACTAGATTATTAATAATAGTGAGATCTATTTATTCTTTATTGTAGGAATCGAGCCCCCTCGTGGAGTACTGATGTACGGACCTCCAGGTTGCGGGAAGACAATGCTAGCCAAGGCGGTAGCACACCACACGACAGCTTCCTTCATACGTGTAGTGGGGTCTGAATTCGTACAGAAGTACCTGGGGGAAGGACCTAGAATGGTACGTGACGTATTCCGGTTAGCTAGAGAGAACGCCCCGGCTATAATATTCATTGATGAGATTGATGCTATAGCTACTAAGAGATTTGATGCTCAGACAGGAGCAGACAGAGAGGTACAGCGTATTCTCCTGGAGCTTCTCAACCAGATGGACGGATTTGATCAGAGTGTTAATGTTAAAGTTATAATGGCTACGAATAGGAGTGATACTCTTGACCCTGCCCTCCTAAGACCCGGGAGATTAGATAGGAAGATAGAATTCCCCATGCCTGACAGGAGACAGAAACGATTGATATTCTCTACTGTCACTTCCAAAATGAATCTTTCTGAAGAAGTTGATTTAGAGGACTTTGTAGCTCGTCCTGACAAGATAACCGGAGCTGACATTAATGCTATATGTCAAGAAGCTGGTATGAGAGCTGTACGGGAGAACAGATATATGATTCTGGTTAAAGATTTTGAGAAAGGATACAAGAATAATATTAAGAAGGATGAGATGGAGCTAGACTTCTATAGCTAGTATTTGACTGACATATTATTGTTAGTCTAGTTTAATATAGAATAGTATTAGAGATATTACGTATTTGTGATTGAACTGAATTTATCCGTTGATTGATTACTGAGGTCAGTGTGGTGATTGGATAGACAGCATTTTTGCTTCGTTTGCTTGTCCCGGCAGTATTCGGTTAATCATTTGAAAAAGTGTTGCAGGGGAAATTGAGACCTTAATACAACCCAATTTCTGACTACATCTGATTTCGCGTTTCACCAGAGGATTTAATTTGTAACACTTTTTACAATGATTAAGAATATACCATTTTAGGAAAATTAATAATATCTTTACAAGATTCACCTTGAGGATTGGTTAATTGGTGGGGGCGAATAGAAGGGAATTGTGTCTTTGAGACCAGCTTGTTACGTCACTATATACACATTTCTGTATTTATACTTACCTACACAAATATAAATTGCCCTTGGGCATGCCAGTGATATAAATTTTCTCTCCTCCCCTCTCCTTGCCTCTCCCTATAATTGAACTCTGTTCAGTAATTAGAAATGGCACAAGAGAGTTCCAGCAACCCAACAGACATAGAAGCATCAGTTTCTTCGCTTAATTTCCTATTCAATGGACATTTACTCACATACTGTATAGGGATAGCTTGTAAACTTAATGTCGCTGGTATTATAGCTGAGGCGGATAAGTCATTGAGTTTACAAGAGTTGGCAGAGAAGATTCCTGGTGAAATTAATTTCTCATATTTTAAAAGGTTTGTTACTATAGAGTGTAGAGTGTAGACCATAAATGTCCAGCAGACAGACTGGTAGTACGGCTCGGGACTCTGTGTCATGTCTATTATCAATGAACAAAATCATTAGTCTTGCGATTTTTGATAAAAATATTTATACGAATAAAGATATTTTTGAATGCTAACATCATCGTTAGAAGAGCCTAGACCAGAAGGATGGCCGTAAAAACTTGATATGTAGTCTCAATGAATTCCTCATATATGGAAACTTCTAGAAAGTATAATCGGCAATTGCTAAGAGCGTTAGTTTATCTTAAAATTAACTAACTACATTTGCCTTCTATTTTCAGCCTACTCTAAAGCTTTAAATGGTCTGGGGTGTAACAATCATGGCCGACATCAATTATAAGCAATACTCTTAACTAATCCGATCAAAATCCAATTCAGCAACCAGTTTGCCATTAATTTCCTAGAGATTTCCGTATTTTTAGTGCAGCTCCTATAGGGAGATGCCCTAATGGCATTGACGATGTGCGACGTCTGTACGTCTGTCCGCGCGGCGATTAACATGGAAATCGGTACAAATAATATACAATTTGGATTGGAGATTTGCCCCTTGGGTTTGAATTTATTCTAAGGTGAAATTTTCACACATTTCTATGTAAAATTCTGAAGTATGCTTGAGGTTAGGTTTCAACATGTTGTTAGTGGTAATTGAGTGCGTTTAGTCCGATTTTGAGATTTCAGAACCTGAATGTTTCAAATTCATAGATTTTACCATATGATTAATCATATTTTCACACCTTTCTGCGTATTATTCAAAACGATACTAGAGATTTCATTTCAACTGGTAGTTAGGTGTAATCGAATACAGTAAAACCCAACTGAACGGTCACCCCGGAATAGTGGCCCACCTCGATATTCCGGCCAATTTAAAAGTCCCATTTGAATCCCTATAGGCATTAATATTAATTTATTTCAGAATTACGGCCACCCCGGAATTCCGAATTCCAGCCATTGATTTAGTACGAAACTCTATTAATTTCTTATAACATGGTATATTTTTGATTTTAATAAAATCTTGACGATAAAATCACAATGAGGTGTAACCTAAGTACAAATATATGACAAAATACTGTCAATATATCAAATTTGATAATAATAATAATTGTAACGACAACAATAATTATACTCTAAAATTACTGATAAATTATAATTTATCAGTAATTTCTCTCTCGTACAATTAATGCTCTGATTTAGCAAATACTGCTAATATTCCTATATAACCTCTTAATAATGCAATATGTTATTGAGTCCTTCAATTTAGGATAATTCGCTTTCTCTGCGCATTTGGTGTTTTCCAAGAGAGTCTAATTGAAGAAGAAGGTAGATACAGCTTAACCAGATTATCAGAGTTAATGCGTAATGACATTAAAGGCAGAATATCCCTGAAGAATGGGTTTGAAATGATGGTTAATCCCACTAGTATTAATGCATGGTCTCGTTTAGAAAATTGTGTTAGATCTAAAAAGTTGAAAATTCCTTATGATGAAGCTATGAGTGATTCATCTTGTCATCATGCCAAAGAAGGCTCTATAGTATCAACTGAATCATCACCTCATGAACATTCACAGCAACATGAGGATGAATATTCGCATGAACACGATGAATCAATTTACGAGACTCATATTCTAATGAAGTACTATGCACATGGTTTTAAAGAGTTAGAGGATAAAAAAGCTCACATACTAGATTTAGGTATGTTTATTACTTATATAGTGTGGATTGAATTCTAACAACTAAGGGTTCCCGCTCAGAATTTTAGTAGAAGGGCTGTAATAGGTTTTGGAAAACTTATGCTATGCCGAAACTAAAAATATATTTTTATTTTTGTGATTTACTAAAGAGGGAGATGGCAGAAGGGCAGGGCACAATTTGTGGAGCTTGTAGAGGTAATGGACCTGTTCGTTGAATGTGCAAAGTTACTGATTCCGTTCAAACATATTTGAACTGAAAGAGTACACCTTGAGCCACAGTGTAGCATTTTATACCTTAAGAAATGATCAATTAACTTTAAGAGGATATTGCAATTTTATTTGTGCCAAAGGTGGCATAGTCAATTGATCATTCCTCAAGGTCTAACAAGCTAAACTGTGGCTCACGGTGTCCTCTTTCAGATAAAATGGGTTCTAAGGAATCAGTAGGGTACCTTTGCATATTCAATAAACTGGTCCATTATCTCTACCTGCTCCATAGATATTTTGCATGAAAACAGTAGTCCTCAAATTATTAAAGAGTAATCTCATCATAGTTGACCAATTTGTTTAATACTTGATATTAATGTGGTTTATCCAAGTCTAGCAATGTCAAAATCTCCTACCTCGAGATTAGCCTAGAAATATAATACGTATTACACGTTGTACACGTATTATCAACTTAGCTAAATTTTGACACCCCCTTCCTGTCTCACGTCTTGTAATACAAAAATGGGACTGTCACACTTCGCATACTGCGCCCCTCCTCTTGTAGCGTTACGTAACGTTTAAACGGTCCCCAATGAGTTTTGTTACTTTGGTAAATTCTTCAATTATTTCTTAATTATAATCTGAAAATTTTGATTGTACAATTACCTTATTAATTCATATCACCATTACTACTTATTGGCATTTAATATTCCTGTTCTTTCTATTCAGGTGGACATTCCGGAAGTACACTTGGAGTCATAAAGGAAAGTTTCCAAAATTTAGCATGTAGTTCTCTTGATTTGGCTTCAACGGTAGAAACTTTAAAACAAAAGCCAGAGGGGGTAGAGATTGTTTCCGGGAACTACTTTAAGCCTGAGACCATCCCGAATGCTGATGCCATTCTATTGAAACATATTGCTCACATGTATCCTGACCAGGAAAAATGTGTAGAATTGCTAAAGAATTGTAAACAAGCCTTATCAGAATCTGGTAGGATTATATTGTGTGAGTGTGTAATACCGAAAATAGGCAGTATAGACGTTGACAGTGAAAACTGTAAGAGAGCTTTCATGGCAGATATTAGTATGTTGCTATTTGGTGTTGAAGCAAGAACTATGGATGAGTTTCTAGCTGTTTTCTACTCGGCTGGTCTTAAAGTGACTGAATTTATTGAAACGCCTGAAGCAATGACTCAGATTTTCATTTTGGAAAAGATTTAGAATTTTTTAGTTAATTCATAGAGTTTCTCAGTTTTTATATTGTCTTACTTATCTTTTCAACCAACTTCATTTACTTCAGATTTCGTAATAGTTATTCATTATATCACAAGTATGTATGTCTCGAGGCGCAATGCGCCGAGTTCATCACGAAGCGACGAGCCAAAGGCTCGTATAGATATATATAAACACATACACATATACAGATTAATTGCGTTTTAACAGTATAGATTGAGCATATCAGTGGAACTCGGTTAGTACGTACTACGTACTCATTTCCTGAACCAAATTCCATCTATAATATAGATTTTTATGTAGTACAAACTCGGTTTGTACTTAGTTACGGATAGTACATACTAACAATTCCTTCCTGAAGGGGTACGTCTTATCCGAGTTCTACTGTACTTCATTAGATATGGAAAAGGAAATTTGAAACGCTTTTATCTAATACAGTTCGTTATTCATATAACAACACTTCTAATATCGTATAATATTTATCACTTCTTCTCGTGTTTTCATTTGTGGAATTGTAGTCTAAATTCTAGCAGTGGCCAGGGCCTCTCTGATTCTCTCAGAGGCCTTGTATACACATACAGTGCTGTCAAACCAAAACTGGCCACCTCTGTATATCGTCCGCCTGCAGTGTTGTAGCACTCAAAATTAAGTTAGGAAGCGGCAGTAAAATATTATTTGCGGGGCATGAATAGTTCTATAAATATTATATCTTATTATAACAAGACTCGGTGGTACGCCCTCATCCGAAAGTTTTAGTTGCATTTCCAATTCTTTCACGAATAATCTGGCCCCAGGGGCGTGCTGGCTAGGAACGAGACAACGCGTACTCGTGGCATCATGGGCCCCTGTCAAAGAATAATCCATGATATTTCCACCATTCTCAAAAAAATATTTATTCTAAATTTCGAAACGCCCAATCTCGTCAAATTACACTATCATTTTAATGGGATAAATGAGCGTGAAGTTTGCAGCGAAACAAATCAAACACACTTTAACAAGTCATAATAATGCAACCAATGCATGTAGGGAGATGCCATTTGGAACATATCTATACTTGCCTAAGAGGTTTCTGCCATTAGCGTATCAAGTCTCGTATTCACCATACTAAGTTACCGGCCACTATGTTACTTTGATAGAGGAATTTCCCTACAATATTTGATAATTCATAATTTCATATACGAAATGTGTCTATGTTATTCACTGAAACCTGTGTTAGTGAAACTTTCGTAGGTGAACATCTTGAAATAATGAACACTATTCTTTGGTCCCAAATTCATCCTGGCATTTATTTGAACTCTCACTGACAGATTTTAATACACAATTTTAAGATATTATGTGTCGTGGTGCCCTTAGTACCTGTAGTACATACCCGCCGCTACATCTCAAGCAAATTTCATGCATAGATCAATAGAAGACATATACCTTAGATTTGGGCACTATACTTAAGTATTTTGATATTGAGGGTATATGTAAACAAAGCGAGCCGAGAATTTACTGATAACCAACTTGAAAGAGTAATTGTTATAAATTTGAGACCCCTGGGGATCTCGACCCATCACCTAGGGAGAGATAGGCTGCTTCTTGAGTCACTACTTCATCTGGGAAAGAGTAGTGAAAGAAGAGACAAGTACTGTAATCGTTCTAGAAGATGACAACCGATTCAGTAGCGGATTCAGGAATATGTTCTCTGAACTGATGAGTAAGGTAAAGAGCTTGCTCTTGACTGGGATCTCATTTATTTAGACCGCAAACGGTTAGTCAAGGGTGAGCCCTTCGTGACATGTAGCCGTCATCTGGTACACCCTGAATACACCTATCGACAGGTTAATTGGATTGACAAAATATGTGCACGCTGGGTGCACATATTTTGTCAATCCAATTAACCTGTCGATGTTCTTAATTAGCGTATATTTTCCCGTCGTGAAGTGGTTTGATAATAATTTCCCTAGCAACGCAAGAATGCCACAGGCATGTGACTACATTTCATTCTAAAAATCTGTCCTAACCCTATCGAATGACCTCTCGTTCGACGCCGCTAGGCGAGCTGAGCTTAGTTATACACGTATCAACGCTCTATATTGTCATTTGACTCGGTTGTGGAGATTTGACTAGGTCCTACCTCATTTTATCGCTCTCGATCTATCTTGAGTGGAGTCGCTTATGAAAAGAATTGTGCATTTTTAAGTTATGGGTGAATATTGGCAAAAATATGCCATCTATGTGATCACTACTATAACTCTCGATCAAATGCGCAAACTTTATCATGAAAAATTTTGGAAATTTATTGGCAACACGGCTACCATTAACTACTTCCAATGTATTATCATACCGTGAACTGGGGCTACTTTGGCCCACTGGGTTTGCTTTAGCCCAAATATCAAAGTTTCAAAGAAACTAGTTTAGATTCAGTATTATACTTGAAAATGACTTGCCAAATTTTTAAAGAATTTTCAAATATCTTTCAAATATCGGGAGACAATTTCGAATACAAATACAATATCTATTCGATACGTAAGCAAATTTCAATATTCGGGCTAAAGCAAACTCAGTGGGCCAAAGTAGCCCCAGTTTACGGTATATAAAAGTCACTTGTCTTAAGAAATTATCAAGTTAACACACTCAAAATAGTAAATGGAATCCACACAATACAACGAACGTCTGAACCTTTCCAAAGCTGAAATACCAAATCAAATTAAAGCCCGGAAAAGGTACAGAGCTAAAATGTATCAGCGTCAGAATAGGCGAAAATATTTTCGGAAGTAATACTCTAGAGGAGGAGCGTGACCAGTTAACATTAGAACTGAGCATGCTGAGAGCTGAAGTAGAGGAGCTTTGGCAAAAAGAAATAGAACTATTACTAAATTTGTGATATATAATAATAAAAATCTCAAATCACCGTCTGTGCCGACTTAAATTCTGAGGTATGAAAACGTACAGTGGACGTGTCCATTAGGTGAACTGGATGTACATGTTCAAGACTACTGTCATTGGACATAGGAGATTCCCTCCATCCCGAGGTATTAAACAGTCGAGCGTGCATGCTCACAGAGTCACGTCATGATCGTAACGAATCCAAGAAATGCAAATTTCTCTTCAATTGTAGTGAGTATAAATTCACTGACAATATTGTCTCTATTTTAAGAAATTTCAAATTCAACTTCATGTAAAACTCCTTCTATCGCTACTCTAGATACTAAGCCTGCACACCCGACTTTTAATAACTCGGGCGGGGATCTTCTATGTCCAATGACACTAGTCTTGAACACCTACAAGCAGTTGAGCTAATGGACATGTCCACTGCACCTAATGGACATGTCTACTGCACCTAATGGACATGTCTACTGTACTTTTTAATATATGTAAATTTTACCAATTGAATTTTAGAGGATTATTCAAACTAAATTATTCTACTAAATAGCTATTTTAGTAAAGAAAGATAAAATTGAATTTTAATAATCTTATTAGACATTTTTGAAATGTTAAAATCGTATTCTATATCCCTGTTTACTCCTATTTAAGAAACCAACATTTATATATACCCAATTTTATAGGTTTTGAACTGTCAACATATTTATCATAAATTTACCGCTCTTAATAGTGCACTTATAAACTTATAATATATTGGATATTTGATGTCTACTCCAACTTCTCTAGCAATGCCAACCTCTTCCACACCCACAATGTGTCGTGCAGCCCGATCACGCCCTCCTGGCGGCATTATCCGATTCAAATGCTCCCAGAAGTGAGGTTAAGAGTTTGTCTCTTGACTGGGATCTCATTTATTTAGGCCGCAAACGGTTAGTCAAGGGTGAGCCCTTTGTGACAGGTAGCCGTCATCTGGTTCACCCTGACTACACCTATTGGACGGTGGGATACATGATATCAATTAGAGGAGCTAAGAAACTATTAGCTCAGGAACCATTGAGAAATATAATGGCTGTTGATGAGTATCTACCCATTATGTTTGATAAACATCCACGAAAAGATTGGTCCCAGAAGTTCCATCCTCGTGATTTGAAGGTGTACTCTGTTGAGCCTCTGGTATTGGAGCCTACACACTTCGTAGGAGATAAGTATTACTTTACAGACACTGAACCTTACCAAACTCCATAATCATAAAGCCCGAAGCAATTTGTTAATCGTGTATATTATAACTGGATTGTAAATTTGTTATATGTGAGTAATTTCGTTGAGCCATGTAATATTTTTGAATTAGTCAAGGGTGAGCCCTTGGTGACAGGTAGCCGTCATCTGGTACACCCTGAATACACCTATCGACAGGTTAATTGGATTGACAAAATATGTGCACGCTGGGTGCACATCTTGTCAATCCAATTAACCTGTCGATGTTCTTAATCAGCGTAAAATTTCCCGTCATGAAATGGTTTGATAATAATTTTCCTTGCAACGCAAGAATCCCATAGGCATGTGACTACATTTCATTCTAAAAATACCTGTAATACATACCCGCCGTTACATTACATCTCAAGCAAATTTCATGCATAGATCAATAGAAGACATATACCTTAGATTTGGGCACTATACTTAAGTATTTTGATATTGAGGGTATATGTAAACAAAGCGAGCCGAGAATTTACTGATAACCAACTTGAAAGAGTAATTGTTATAAATTTTTCTTGTTTTGAGATAATATGTGGGCATAGTGTCCGATTTTCTATTGGGCTCTGCCACTATCATTCATGTAATTGATTTTCCTGTCGATCAGGATGTATCCTCTACCCCCTGGATCTTAATATTCAATATAGGAGTCATGTTCATGTCTCCTTGATCTTTTTTACCATCACAAGTCTATACGTCTACAAAAGAGAATAGACCCTGTTTGACGAAAAGTAAGAATACCGAACACATTCTGCATACAGTTAGTTTATCTCTAACATGGTTATATGGGTAGGGTTGGTGAAATGATGTTAAGAACTTACTTTGGCTGTTAACAACTACAATTTTCCAAACAATTAATAGTTTAGAGTTGCAGTCATTTGAGCTTTCAAATCTAATCTTTTTGCTGTTTACAGCCAATTATTTTGAGCTTCCAACATTCAAACTCAAGGTAAGTTTAAGCTATATATTTCTATAATATTATCCATATTTTGAAGAATTTAATTCGAATTTAAGTAACACAAATAGGGAGGGAAGTGTTAAGTAAAAATTAGTGACAGCTGTTAACAGCCACAATATTGGGTTGGTAGTTTAACAGCTTTGCTGTGTTCCATCCCTGCAAATATGTAATCCATAATAAGGATTTCCACTAATCTCTGGAAGAACTATTTGCTACTTTACAAAGAGATAGGAAAATCCACAAATAATTCAATTAGAATATTGAATAGGAATAATTATAGTAAATAATTCGAGAAAATATCCTATTTAATAACCATAGCAAGCTCCATAGATTTAGTTCTTTACTTCATTAGAATTATCAGGGGGAGATTAAATAGCGGAATTAACGCGAATTGCTCCAATTCGTTGTAATTTCTTAATTTCATATAGGATATGCAGGAAGTACGACACGTGTGTTTAATTTAGTGCAATCTTCGTACTCAACTTTGGTACAAATTTGTGTAAGAAATTTTGTATATAGTGACACTTGTTTGCAAAGCTACTGCGACTTTGTGTAATCAGCGCGACGTTTGTGTGCAATTATGAATGGCGGGAGTCAGAAGCTAATGAAAGTGGTGCGGCCATTGTTGAAATAGTAATGAAATTAGGCGACTAAGCAGCCCCTGCGTGCTGCGTTCTAGGACTGACATTGTTTCTCATAGGCACAACTAGGCTCCTGAGTCTGGGTGGGCAAAGATGACGTACACTTTTGTATTATGGCAGTGAGGAATCTGGGTGGGCACTTGCCACCCAAAATGGCCTAGTTGTGCATATATCGTTCCCCAATCGTCCCATTAGCGGTGCATCGTTATCGTAATATTATATATTTCGCAAAATTGGAAGACAATCCATATGTTTATACTAACATATTACTTCAAAAGTGTTAATCTTGATGTCTGGTGGAGGTACTTATTATTTACAGCACCAATTTTGAACTCCTTGCTTGCGTCCCTGGGCATGGCCCCTCAGACTTTGGACGTTCGTTGTCCTTTTAGAAGACCCAGGCGCTCCTGGCTGGCCGGGGGTAGAGAATATCTTGTTATGTACAATCACTATCGTAATATGTGATTAGGATATCTCTTGTTGGATCCAAACAGAAGAAGTATGAATTACATACCAAAGTAGGTAGTATACTGCAGAGAAATGTTTATCAAGTGCCCTTTTCTTGAGTAGAAGTGAACACGATTTAAGCTCTTGTCTAGCACTACTTTACTGTTGGAGTTAATTTTACATCTACAGGTAAATGTAGTTATTAAGTACCCAGATAATTTAAGTTCTCATGAGTAAATACAAACTCTGTAATTGTATTGTCAGCTACATACAGTCAACACGTCTCCGACTCTCCGTTATTGTATCTACAGAGTCCTGTAGAACAATCTAGCTCTCCCTCTCCTGACCTTCTGGTACCAGTCCTCACTAGCTTTAAATCACTGAATTGGAACAAAACATAGAGTGCAATATCCGTAACGAAGAAGGGATCTTCTGTTACTGCTATACCCCATCGCTCCTCGAGTACGTCTCGTCCAAAATTAGTGACAAAGTTTCCCTCAAAAGTAACAACTTTAATATGACATTTACCAGAATCAATTATGTATGTCAGCTGATTGCGTTCATATAAAGTTAGACCTGTAGGTTCATATACTTCGTTATTAGCTCTCTTTCTTCTCTACGCTATTACAGTCTCTTGAGATTCTTGACAATCTTCCTACCATCTTGACAGTTTTCTTGAGAAAGTGTAATTACACTACACTAATTTATAAATGATTATACGTAGTAGTAATCTGATATATACTCTAGAATAGTAGATATATATTTGTTATATTTAGTTTAGAGCTCAATAGATAACCTACTATGTCTGATTTCCTAAACTAAATCTAATTTATGAAGTGACATAACAAAACTAATAGCTACCGCTAATCCATTGGCGAGATATAGAGGAGAATACAATTTTATGATTGAATTGAGTCGAGTAAGGGAGAGGATTGAAAGAGAATTCAGAGAATTATCTGATTGCTTGAAAGCAAGAGAATATGAGCTAATAAGTGACCCGATAAGGTTCTAGCTTCCTATCATTCTTATAGAAGAGAATGTGATATAGCATTTGAGAAGAAGAAATACCTCAACACATTGAAGCAAGATATTAAATCTAAACCTGTTACTAATATCGAATGTTCATAGGAGAATATACTCAAGTTAGTCAATGAACAACTGCATGTCAACTGGATTCAATTGAGACTCCAATTCAACCAAAACTTGTACATTTTGTGTGTGATAGTTAAGAAGCTAGGCAAGTTGCTAGAGACAATAGTCTCTGCTATAGGCTATAAGAGCAAAATAGATCCTATAGTCAGTGTTTGTGAAATTTCCAAAAGGAGTGGTTGTTGATAATACTACAGGAAATATCAATGTAGCTGATTGGGAGAATTATAGTGTGAAAGTAGTCAATAAGAATAGCAAGTTTCTATTCAAATTTGTAGACAGGAAGATAGAACATCCAATTTGGATAGCTATATGTGGAGATAGAATTCTAATTTCACAAGGAAGCGGCCATATTCTCAATTATGAAGTTAATGGGAAGTTAATTTCTAGAGTGGGGAAATCTGGGAAAGGAGAATTAACATTTAATAATCCTCGTAGTCTGACAATTGATGAATCTACTGGAGAGGTATACATATGTGATAGTTATAATAATCATATGCAGATACTTTCCAAAGAACTTGGCTTCAAAACACAATTTGGACATGATAAACTCTCAAACCCTCTTGACGTTAAACCAACAAGAGAATTCAGATTTATTCTAGATTTGTCTAATCCATGTCTTCATCTGTATAACTACAATCTCATTCTATAGAAGAGTTTTATTTCTCGAGGGCGGAGATTACAGGTGGATTCTCCTTGGTTCTCCTATATTGACAGTCCTGACAATATTCTTACTTCAGATTAAATTCTGGTTATAACATCGACTCAATTTCTATTTTTAACTCTCAATTCGAAATTATACACAGGATATCTGTATCTGAACCTTAAGGAGTTACAGTAGATAATCAAGGAAGAGAAATAGTAGTTTGTGGAGAGATGACAAGAAACTTTGCATTTTCTGAATTCTGATTAACTATTGTACTCCTGATAATCAAAATTGTTCACATAATTCATACTTAAGTATATCTCAGTTATTTCGTATACTGTTAATCTAACTATTCTTACTTTTTGTTTATTCATAAGTAGTTAGTAATCCTTCACACTTTGCTTTGTTTACCAATGTTAATCTAATATTTGTTTGGTATATATTTACTCTTGATAAACATCAATTTGTAGATTCCTATTAAACACATCTTAATAAATGTAGTAAAGTCTAGTATATATTAATTATTACTAGAATGAAATATGCAATATTGAAACACTACACTGCCTGGCCAAAAGTATTGGAACACTGTTTACAACTTGTGCACAAGTGGCATTAGATGAGAATATGTTGAAAGATTCTATGGATATTGCAGAAAGTAGAACAATAGCTTGTTATCATTCGTTTTACGATATATTTAAGTTCAACATTTTTTGTAATCATCTTTAGCTTATACAACTATGGTAGCATAGCCTTTGTTTCAGGTATTAATTGTGGCAGGGTGTTCCAATACTTTTGGCCAGGCAGTGTACATAATAGCTCGAGGCTAGAGATAGAACCCGTCAGCTTATCCGTAAACCGAACAGACCGGTCAATCTCAATCTCAAAAGTTAAACAATACATACAAACCTTAATAATTCAAAATGTAACCATACTTAGCAGGAGGGTTGCCGTGGGAATGGGAATTGAAATTCCGTTCCCACGGCAACCGTGATACTTATCGATATCTAACTGATCCTGGAATAAACAAATGGAAAATGGTCAAGAGTGGATGATCTCATTAGTATAAGTACAGCTAATATATAATTGTTAAATAAAACTATATTATTATAGGTCGATTGCATGAAGCTATTGCTACATTCAGATTTATTCGTATTCATGAAAGATGTTCATGATGAAGTGTGTACCATGTTCGATGTGTTCGCATGGTAGAATATCTGGGCATAAAGTTCAAAGTACAAATAATTTTGAATTGATATTCCATGAATAAATAAGTGTAGAATATGTATTAACGATAAGAGGGGTAAAACACTGTTTATACTATAAAATACAAATATAACAGTTGATTGTTCAAATGATAGAAGTGTAGTTCCTTTCGAAACTAGGATAACCGTAAGAAGGTGTTGTAGGAAGAATAGAAGGTCCATAAGCACCGTACATACCTGTGGGAGGGTGAGGGAGCCCCATGGCTTGCTGGGTCCTTAGTTGTTTGAGTCTCATCTCAGCGTTCCAGGCATCTTGCTCAGCATGAGCTACTTGCTGATTATGTAATAATTGCTGTGTCATCATCTCTTGGTACTGAATATGTGGAGAGGGCATGTATCCTACCTGAGGGTACCCATGGGGTAACATTTGTGGGTACATCTGTCCCGGGTACTGAGGAGCAGCAGGCTGAGGAGCAACAGGAGGGGGGGCAGTGGAAGTAGGTTCCTTCTTCTTAGATTTAGTTTCCTTCACATCCTCAGAGCTCTGAGATGAAGTACTGTATGAATCATAATCAGATGACGTCACAGAGGTTGTATCAGAATCAGCTGAATCACTGCTCTCAGAAGACACGTGTATCTTGTGAGAGGTCTTATGTCTCCTTCTGCTCCTCCGTTCCTTAGTGTCATCTTTCCTGGATCCTTTTCTATGACTCTTCTTCTTAGTCTCCTCTCTTTCCACAGGGGGAGGTGTATCCTGACGGTCAGCCTGCTCCTCGAGCTCTCGAGTACGTCGTCTCCTGGCCCATATCTCTTCCTTCTGTCTCCGTCTCTCTAACTTTTCTGTCTCAGCTTTAGAAGCCTGTATCTGTTGCCAGACAGAGGGACCTTCATCAGGGTGAGGAGACTTACCGGAAATTTTATCACGATGCTCCTTTAGGAACTTACTGAACCCTCCCCTATCTTGGTCATCTCCTGCATCCCTACCCGGTAAAAGAGTACTCATCGTCTCTAATTGGTGTCCTCCACCCCCAGCCCCTTGCTTTTGTAGATGAGAAAACAGTCGTGTGCCCTCTCCAAACCCGCACACATTCCTGAGCTCTTCCTTAGTAACGGATATGAGATCTGATCCCTTCATTCCTCTCAGCCTCTCAGCTGCAATAAGATAAGAATAGTGCTGTAACCATAGCAACACATCTTCCTTAGTGGAGGATGTAGTGATCGGGTTAACATCTGGTTTCCTAGCAACCGGAGGCTCTCTCTGGAATTTGAGTGCAATCTCGCTCTGTATATTATCAGGCTGCTGATTAGTCGGGAAATGTTTGGGATTGTTAGATGTAGTTCTGAGGGGTTTGCGTTTAGATAATTCTCTGATTATACCGGCGTCTTCGAATGCCAAATGATGTTGTCCTTTAGATTTTAGTTTCACAGCAGGACGTGCTGGCTTGACAATAACATCATGTGGCCAGTTGGGTGGAATATCTGGAGGAGGAGGGGGTATGCTAAACGGGACGGGAGGGGGGTCGAAGTTAGGGATGTCTCCTATGGCTGTTGAGGAACCTCTCCTGCTGGTAGGTTGGGGTTGAGAGTCCTTTCGCGGTACAGTAGGGGATTGTCTTCTAGAGGGTAGCTTTTCTCCTGTGAGGGAGGATATAGGAACAAACCCCTGCTCCCCTAGTGTGTTACGGACAATATAGGCATCAGTCCTCTTCTCCAACACGTCTACAACCTCTCCTCGATACACACTCAGCTGTTCCTTAGATCGTCTCTTGTAGTCCTGTGTAATGATTAACTGATTCTCCTGAGGTAGAGCAGTGAGGGAAGGAGGCTTGACAGCAGGTTGAGGTGTCTGCTTACTGCTGGAGAGTGAGTGAGTAGAATCTGTGTGAGAATCTGCTGCTCTGCTCTTAACCTGCTTAGCCTGTTTAAACACGGCAGATTCTATGTCTTTTGAGATCTTCTCTACAGCCTGGGGGATTACTTGGATATGATCATAAGCGTCTGAGTAGTCAGTGGGACGTTCCAGCTCAGGGAGAGGGTCTAGATTCCCCCAGATGGTGGGCTCATTGAGAGGGAGGTTGTCTATTGTGTATCCGTTAGAGAAGATGACGTCATATTTAGGAATTGGTTTAGTTTGTGGCCAGCTGGAGTGAGTTAGCATCCAGTTTGTACCCAGATTGGTCCAATAAACCTGTGTATAGAATCGGATTAGAATAGGTATAAAGAAATAGAATGAATTCCAGATAACATGTAAATAAATAAATTTATATGTTTCAGATTCATATAATGATATTTGAATGAATGACTAGATTATGGATTTGTCTGAATTGCGTAGCATACATGAAATATATTTGATGTATGCTCACATAGATTTTGATGGACAAGAGCTTGTCTTCCCCCTTATAGAGTTGTCTCAGTCCCTGAAGGCGATTCTGAAACGCTGAAATGAAAGGATGTACCAATGTGTCAAAGTACATTGGGTCATGTATCAATGCGTACTCAGTATATATCCTGGCATACTCATTCTCTTAATGAATTGAGATCAGGGAACCTCGAGGTGGGGTATAGGCATAAACTTTTGCCCTCAGATGTCAATCTGTAGTGGGTGCCCATTTAGAATGAAAATGGAGTGTAGCGACTAGGGAGCACCAATAGGAGGTCTAGTAAGCTTATTTCGGCTAACCAACCCCAGCCCTGATACTACTCTTATACTGTTTGAATTGTTTAAAGTAGTGTTCAATGCTTTTAATGCATTTATTCTTAAGTAGCATTGAAATCTTCCGAATATTTCGTTAAAAATTTACAAAAGTTATTCTGTCGTGGGTGCCCAGGCACCCACAGGCCCTACAGATTTTACGCCTATGACGTGGGGTCACCTTAATTGCCGAATGCACAAGTGCTCGTATGCCATATCTCTATAATACCCACTCTCGAATAACTATAGGCTACAGCTCACCTTCATTTCCTTACTGAGACCTCGAGACAACAGTCTAACTGACCTGTCTGTCAGGAGAGGTACATTAACAGCTGACACTAACTTAAAACCTCCTGTAAAGTCAGATAATCCCTTTATAGTCTCCATGAGTAGATTGAGTATCTCACAGCAATTGGGGTTCCTTAGATGATGACCTGTTACACATATTATAGTATTAGACTATTATATAGGAATTATATGTGTAGCAATAATACGAGTACATTTAGAATGCATTGCTTATTTGCCATACAATTGTATAACAGCGGTTCCAACTCTTTTTCACCCATCTGCCAATTTAACATAATCTGTGGACCCCTCCCATAGATTGTAATACAAAATGTGAGATCCTATGGGCCCCCTGTTGTCGTCCGTGGTTACCAACGGGTCAAGGGCCTTTGTTGAGGACGGCTGGAATAGTGAATTTGTTGGGACTCAGCAAATAGCTAACTAAGGAAGCAACATTTCGCAGTTTTTTATCGGTTAACGTCACTGCCTTGGACTAATGTCGAGCATTGTTGGGGAGGCAATCATCCTGACGAATAACTTTCTGTAAATATGTAATGAATAATCATATAAGTGGGAAATAACAAACCTAGCTTTCCTAGCAGATTAGTAGCGTACCGAGATTTCTGGAAAGAATCAATTAGCTCTGTCTTGGAGGGGGGACGAGGAGGCTCTGAGGGTCGAGAAGATGTCCTCCCTTTCTTTTTCTTCTTCCCTACCTTTTGATAAGTAATGTAGTTATGAACTAAATCAGCTGTTAGTTCTACGTCATCTAGAGCAGCATTTAACAGATCTATATCTCTCTGTATTAGGTTAGCTTTGTTCCTTTGTTGATTTAGCTCTGCTGCTGCTAGACCTGTATAAGATATAAATAGTAGTACACCTTAGGTTATACGAACACCTTTGTTTGAAATTCAAGTTTGGTGTTTGGATAAGTTAAATCTTTCTAATGACTGAGATGGTGTCTTTGGTAGTATGAAATTCACTGCTTGAAGTTACAGTGGAACCTTAAGTTAATCCGAATTTCCACATAAGACAAACATATATTTACCATAAAACAAGGTACCTATCTTGTTCAATAGGGTTTACGAACTCCTGATAAAGCGAATAATTTTAACAGTCCCTTGGTGATCGTATTAACGAGGTTCCACTGAATATGTAAATGTGGATTTTGTAATTTGTAATATTTGATTGCATATCTATACAAATATTGGACTAACATACTACATCGTTTAAATAAACTAACACTGTAGTCTGAAGCTCCCTTCTCAGGTGAAACTTAGAGAATTATTACAAATTAAATATGCTTCCTGCTGTTCGGATCAATCAATTATACAACAAACCTATCTTATGAGAAGGAGGGGATTTGTCTGTCCTGACAGCACCTCCCTCCGCTACAGCACCTTCCTCAAATATTAGAGCCTTGGATTTAGTAGAGGGACGAGAGGAGAGTTTCTCCCAGATGCTGAGCTTCCTGTGAGTGGGTGGAGCATCCTCTCCAGAAGATGAATGCTCCTCTATAGTGTCCATCTGTGGGGTGTGTGTTAGCTCTGAGGAATAACGTCTGTTTAAGAAGGATATTAAGAGATCTCTTATCTCACGGTTATTAGCTTGCTCACATCCGAATATGTGTATGAACGGCTTACTGCCTCTATTGTCATGTGTGTGGACTATCAAAAGGTTGGGGAACTCTTTCTTTCCAGAGTATGCATATACCTGTTGGATAGAATTGTTAATGTTAGACGGCAGGCGCGTAGCTACCATAAGGCACAGTGGACATGTGCACCCCCTAAGGGTGGCCAGGGGGAGGGTAGGGTAGCTAGAGAACTATTCGTTAATCAATAAGTTGTGAACTAGGGGAATTCTACTACAAATATTCTGGAATAATCAATTATTATGCTAAATTAGGAAAAACAAGTTATGATGAATTGAAATTTTTACTTTAGTAATCTATAATAACGATGAAGTAAAGTACCAACTTGATTATCCAAGTTTAATTTTCAAAACACTACCAACCAGTCTAGATAACCGAGGTTACACTGTAATCTTTACTTTCATAGGTTAACTCTGGAATTTGTAGTACTTAAAATTGGTGTCAAAAAGTGTGAACTTTTTCAAATGTCATGTGCACAACTATATGTCAATACGAGTACACATGCCAAATTTGGTGTCTTAATCTTTTTAAAGGTGTGAACAGCAGAGCGAAAACCATGTACCGAACTGTCCACTTACTGAAAAGATCACGTACCGAATGAACCTCCAAAAGGCTGAACCCGTAGAAGCGGGGGACCAAATTTGTGGGGTCTCGCTTCACTGTACACAGTAAACTTCGGAATTACGACATCCGTTTTAGCGACAAATCGTGATAATGACACTTTTTCGAGCCCAGAAATCCCCAACACTATTTCTACACACCATACTGCGGGTATAACGACACTTCGAATAAATTTACACTTTTCCATGCCTGGTGCATTCAAATCACATTGGATATTACGACTTTGGCGGATTTTTACTGTGTAATGCAGAAATAGTTCTGTATTTGCAGGAAAGTTCAGGAAAATTAGTCTACTTTGTGAATAATTGGGTTTGGATTGACAGTACATACAGTATACACCATTGGAGCAACTTCGGATTTAGCGACACATCGTATATAACGAACTTTTTTGCTTACCAAATGAGTGTCGTTTAATACAAAGTTTACTGGTCTTATACTGAGTATATTCAGTACGAATATTCCTAGAAAACGTATTGAAGTCAGTGGATTGTTATAGTGTGATTTGTATTAATTAATAAATATAGGAGATTCTACTGTATATAGTATGTATGTATATAGACCTTACCTTACTAATCTGTAACATAGGAAACCAGTTGATAACTTCATTAGTATGAAACTGTCTGATAGCAAGATATGAACTAGCTACACACAGATATACCTCCTGAGAGTATAGAGTACCGGATATAGCTAGCTCTCTCATACGCTGGACACTCTCTTCAGGGAGCTGTGGCCTACCAGAAGGGTAGTGGAGGGTGACAAGGTGGTCCACTTGGAACCGGGAGGTGTTGGGGTCGCTGTCCTGTAGACCCAGTCCTCTGGTAGGTATCAGATCAACAGGGGGTGTTAGAATAGGTGTCTTGTTCTTCCCTGGTGGTGATTCAGGGTTTGTATCCTTCTGATTAGACTTAGCAGACATCATTAGGAAGTTCCGGTCTCTGTCTCTAGAGAGAGAATTAGATTTCTCATTAAAGCTACTCCAGTACTTCTCCTCTTCTGAGTAATGGTCTGACAGAGTCTTCTTCTTTGTTTTAGCTTTCTTATCGTCTTTACCAGAACCCATATCTTATGTACGCACAACTAATTATTTCTTGTATAAGTATTGATTTTATGATTTGTATTCATAGGATTATTAGTATGAAATATATTCTTGAATTTACCGAATTGATTAAAGAATAGAGAAGACACCTAGGAGTGATTTTTGGCATACAGTAATATATTGGGAGTACGTTACATCGAACAAGTTCAAGTGTTAAACGAAAATTCTCACATTTGACATAATTATGACATATTAGTCACCTTTTTGAACACTATGTTCGAAATAATTCTGAAGAGGGAGGGGAAGGGGATATATTCTCACACAAAGAAATCCAATAATTATAATTTACACTCTTGGTTATTTGTTTGGATAGCCAAGTGTAATTAGTGTATAGATTGTAACATACAAATACAATAGAATAGATATTATTCTTCATCGCTTACATCATAATCTAACATAAATTTATCCATAAACCACCATTTATTCATGAATCCTATGTCTAATATTCTATCTAAGAACGTGAGATGTGAGGGAATTAGAAACTTTGAATTGAAATAATATAATCTGTTGTTGAACGGAGTTCTTCGTTTATAAGCTATACGACATGGACCAATAGAGAATGTACAGATACTTCCTTGGTCTAGTAATAGCATGAGGTGAAATATCTGATCTTGTGTAGTTCTTTTACGAAGTCGATAAGGGAGAAGAGATATCTCATTAGTATTTGATATTATTTCATTTGCATAAGAATATTTATCAGGACAATGGTAGGTAAAATATGCAAGGAGGAGGAAAGCTGACGAAGAGATAGAACATTTTATAGGATTATCTCGGAAATATTTGCCAAAGCTTCGAAATGTTTCTGCATAATCTGTCAGAATGTTTGTTATGGATTGTTTGTATGATGAAAATCTTCTTGCAAAAAATACCATCAATTTGCTGTAAGCGTAAAGTATGATACGTAAATACAAACATATAGTTATAAATGTCGTCACCCGTAACCCACCTGCGGGCACCAGGAAATATCCGGGTGGTATGGCACAGAGGTCTACCCAGAGTTTACCAGGAGATATACTAGCCCTCATACAATGGATATTTACACAGTAGACTCCGCTAAATAGGGTCACTTCGGAACCAGGTCATTTGACCTGATTAAGTGGAATAATGGTGTTGACTCGATTAACCGGAGTAATGTAACACTATTTGCATGGCTCTGTTTCTGGTCAAATGACCCGATTAACCAGATTGAGAAGATTAACCAGTGCTCTATTAATATTATGCGTAGCCTATATTTGACTTTAATTATACGTAATTATCCGAACGAGCAGGACAAAAATCTCGGATGCCTATGGCTATAGTTGTCTGGTTGGGTATCGATCAGAATCTTGACCGACTAAGACATACAGTCAGATTGTAGCTATAAATGCAATAATATGGATACTCTTACAATAATAACAGATTATCAAATAATTCAACAATTACAATAAACAGATCCATTTTATAATATATAATCCTTGTCAACTAATTTCGATAGAATTTACCACAAATAAAATCTAATTAATATTCCCATACTCTATAAAGTAAATGTATAGCTCAGTAAATCCATCAATTTCCTATTTAAGGTAAAGAGGCCAGAGCTGCTGTTATAGCAGCACCTCTACCAGATCCATCTTCAGATTCCACAATACGTATCTTGTTACCAGGCAACACTTCATCTAACGTTTGTCTCATTATTCCAGAGAGCTTAGGATGCTTTTTGAATAAAGTACCGTCTATTGCTACTGTACAACCTATGAAATAAGATCGCTATTAATTTATGGAGGAAACCTACTCTGTCTATAATCAAATAATTAGAAACATTAGAACTATTTAGTTATTGAAAAATTAATTAGATTTGTGAAGTATATATATCTCGAATTGTAACAGGGATAATACATAATATGTTCTGATATATCCAATTATTCATTTCTGTACCTACGTAACTCATAGTTGTCATGTCAAATAATATATATATATCTTATTTATTGATAGTTCTAATAGATGAACACCTCGCTAATCTGTAAAAAGATGTCCAGCCAACAGACTGTTTGCAGGGGTTCATCTAGAGTCAGGGGATTGACGTACTCTAAATTTTCACGATAAAATTATCCCTCTCCAATTGTACTCATCCACAAATTCCTTTTATATTCTTATTTATTTGATATACATAATTACGTACTATTATATGATTGGTGATGAATATTCTTAGAGCAATTATGATTCCAAATTTCCAATTGTAACTGCCCCAATAATTGTTAAGTAGTAAGTATTCAGATATAATGTATACTTGTGGGAACTTTCTCTTTTCACGAAAAGGACAGTAAACACATACAACTTGCTTTGATGAATAGAAGCATCGGCATTTACATTAAAGAGGCATCTGAAAACCTAGCGAAGCAGAAGTCTATGAGGAAGGAGAAGTCTATGAGGAAGGAGAAGTCTATGAGGAAGGAGAAGTATATGAGGAAGGAGAAGTATATGAGGAAGGAGAAGTATATTTTGAATTATCTTGACTTTGTTTATTTTCAATCCAAGGAGAAAATTCCACGTACAGCTAAATTTGAAGAGTTGGTATCCCTCACTTGTCGAATGAGTGATGACATAGATACCTGGACCCAGAATCGAGACCATAATACCACTTATAAGTCAAATACCTCAGTTACGGAGTTTTTGGAGTTGTTCGGTAAACAGATTTGAGAAGACACCAATGCTGATCGTTCAGCATCGCTGGATATCTATCGCTCATTGACGACAATATTGGCAGAAGTAACTTCTGTCCACAATCAAGGAATTTTGAGTATTTATGCAAGATATATCTTTAAAACTGGAATGTGATCGTGTCAAGACATTGGGTTAGACAAATATCTATGCCGGACGCATCTTTTGAAGGGATCAGAAATATGTCTAGCGAACAGGGAGGGTATACAGATATTTAAGGCGTTTCTGGAATAATATATTCTTTTCGAGCATCGTCGTGCTCATCGTCTTGCACTAGTATGTAACACAGCAGCTAATGAAGTTCCTTTAGTGAGGGAAGTAATAGAACTTGTCAACGCCACGTTTGAAATCTTTCAAATATCTAATCGGAAGGCCGACATTTTGCCAAATGTTTGGAAGATGGGATGAATGTGAAAACACACATACAGCCTGCTGTAACACAATTGCTTACTACTGGTAAAAGTATCGATAGGCTGGTCAATGTATAGTATATATACTCAAGTCCCTTCAAGATATTTCTGATAATAATTCTTTTAATCAGGAAGATCGCTTGAAATGTAGAGTGATTTCAAGTATATATCTGTGTGTATATTGAAAATTCTCGTTATGCTTCAAATCTTGCTCGGACACACAAACCGTCTCAGCTCTCTGTTATAAAGACCCGAAGATTGACTATTCTTATGCCGTATCTGAAACTAAGGCATTTGTGACACTTCTGAAAGATCTGGATATCTCTATATTCATAAATGAAGAATTTAATGCACTCTCAAAACAAATTACGGCAGCATGCTTTGAAATCTTCGAAAGTGGTCCTCTTCACTCGAAACGCTTTCCATAGATTCCAATCGAGAGTCTACTCGGTAACTACATATCAGGACTGATATGTGAAATAGATGCAAGATTCTCACAGGATAGTATTAATTTGCCAATTCTTGCAAGGTTTGATTCAGTGGGTTGGATGAAACCCGGAAGTGGAATTTGTTTGGTAAGTTTGAGGTTTGGTTTCGACAAATCTGCCCTGGACAGAGAAATCTACACTCTCTCCAAATTCATAAGCTATTCGAAGGATGTAATACTCAAGAAGATGCATATAAGAAGTTTATGTCCAACGCAACCTTGAAGGCTGTATGGCGACCTATTTTCTCTGTCGACCAATGGGTACAGCTAGTGTGGAAAGATCATTCTCCTCTACAACTAAAATTGTCTCCGATGATCGTTGTTCATTAACTCCAGCTCATATCGCGATGCTAACGGGAATATCTGTACAAGGGTTAGCACTTCCAGGAATTGATGACAGCAGAAGTAAATATTTCGTGTTTCTGCACTGTGTATTATTACTATTGGGGAAGTCTCCACGTATGATTGACAAATAACTTAAATATAGTGTAGAATCTGTAGATAAATACATTTTATCAGCTTGAATTAACAATAATATTGCCCCATAGCCGTAGCGTCGAATATACCAAATGAAATTCATATATTTTCTACCTTTTCTAATTTCAACTGGAACGATTTCTGGACTATTTATTACTACCTCTTCCACTTTGTGATTAATATCATATTCTAAATGGCATATCTTTTTTTATCTCTATGGGAATGATATAAAGTGGCTGATTGTGGCAGACTCGCTTCAAAAGCTTATATGCAAACCAGCTGTAATTGTCCTCATATCCTGAAATTCAGGCCTTAATCTATTATAGTATTGGAAGTACATCGCGAACGGATAAAAAAAATATAGGCAACCAACCATATCAATACTGATCCTTTCCTAAAGTATAGTCCGCACAGAAAACATGACGTTAGATGTTTGTCTATGGATATTTCTTACCCAGAATTGAATATATGAATCCTATTACACAATCACAGAACCTATTTATCTATTTTACGCAATCAATTTTTGCTACAAAACGCGGAACCGATTTAGGTACGCGGCGGGCACCCAGATTAAGACATGAATATTTCATGTTAATCTGACGGTTAGATTTCGCGGACGGACGTCGCACATCGTCCATAGAATTAAGGCATCTCCCTATAGGAGCTGTACAAATTATTGTAAAGCTGTACGGTGTATCTTGACGGCAGTACCCATTAAATACTAAGCATTCAGAAGATCGAATTAAATCAACTAATACAATAGACCTATGAGTAATTAGTTATATACCTTCTATTCTGTTCATCTTCTTAACAAGTGCAATAATCCCAGCAACAGATAACCTAGCTGCCCTAGTACTAACAGCTACACAAGCATCTCTCACTAACTGACAATCCTGCTCACTGGGAGTAATATCAAACTGGTTCAGTATTCCTGTTATTATTTTGATATCTGGTTTATCTCCTTCTTCTATTTGTGATACGAAACTTGACTCGAAAGATTCTATTTTGTCGAATTTAGGAGTTGATTGTCCTTTGAAGAGAATTCCGATGGAAATCATTTTCTGGCAACAAAGTCGAACCAATTCACCTAAAATACATTAAAATCTATATTATTAAATCTCAATGATTGTTTATCCGTTGTCAAGGAAGGATTTACGGTATGCAATTTTGAAATTGTCTCTTAACTATGTATTTATCGTGTTTATCAAGGAAGTAAATAGAATTCAATAAAACTTCATTAAATATATCGAACATGCTGAATCCCATTTTACACTTTTGGATTAATCATATATAAATTTATTGTTGTTTTTATGGATATAAAGTAAACAAAGTTCAAAATTGAGGTACAATCATACTTTCAACGGCTATACTGGTATACTCGAGTATGCTGAGTCTGAATAGTGTAAACCACATCAATATTAATAGATCTCAATTGTTGTTTGTCTGTTTATTTATCCGTTGAATACCTTGAGGCGCAATGTGCCGAATTCATCGCGAAGCGACGAGCCAAAGGCTCGTATGTTATAAAATTAAAATACATAGGCTACCATTCCAATAATATATTCAAGTTCGCATTAGCTAAATCCATTGTGACTCCACATCCCATAAAGTAAACGCCCTAGGTTACCCTTATCAAATGTATTATCATATACTATACGTATTAAATACATACCGTACAGTATAATCTATGATAACAGTCACTATATCGGATACCGACATTTCGTTCCAAGATAGGTTGAAGATGAATTAAGTAATTTTGAGGCATTCCTCTAGTTGTTGATTTACCATGGATTAGTAGAAATGCAGTGGAAAGAAATGTCTTACTTCCTATATAGCGATGACATGACCGGCCTTGTGTGATAATAATAACTGGTTACATATTCAGATATTCAAGATAATTAGTAGAGCTAACCCATATATTTCCCACTGATCATTTTCTCGAATATTTGTTGTTTCTTATGAAGAGCAGCTTTGTCCAATTCTGCATCCATCTCAGTCAGGAACTTGTCTAAGGCACCGTTTTCTCCGAAAGCCCCCCACTCAGTGTTAATAAGCACGTGAGTTGCATTAGGAGGTGGTGACTTGTATTTAGGGATGTTAGATATCTTTTCTAAGTAGCAGGCATTAGTTCCTAGAATGTTGTGTCAATATATAAACAAAGTAATAAACAAAATCTAGTGATAACAAACAACAAACAAACAATATCAGGGGTGCCGAACTTTCTAACAATTCGAATGATCCAGGGAGAGGGGGACTCCTGCATTATGGATGGGTCTCACACGGATATTATATTAGCTCTTTGAGGCAGTAGCCAGGACAGGGGGGACTCAAGCACCCCTGTCCCTATGAATAAAGTAATGTACAAAGAAATACAATGGTTATCCCTGATAAGAAATTAAAACACACCGATCATATGAAGATATCGGGTATAAGAATAATACTTGGAAAACGGTTTTCATATACTAATAACTAATACAGGTTATAAGAAAATATTTTGATATTCTTATCGCGATAATCACGATTAAGGAATAGAGAGTCTGAAATTCTCAGAGAAAGGATTATCAAATTTTCACAAATATCCATATCTTAAATTCCTTACAGACCCAACCCCAACAATTAGCTCAGAGGGCCTCTTTTCATCTATTATCCACCCTATACTCACCTGTTCCTAGAATAAGTCCTACAAAACATTCCTTCTCCTCGATAGCCTTAGCCATGAGTGTACCTGTTGTGTCATTAACTAGAGCAGATAGATAAGCTATTTTAGATCCCTTCCTGTCAAGAGCTTCCTGTAACATCTCCATTATATCTCTGCCTACTGCTCCTTCTGCTGAAAATCCTTTCGTCCAGCTATATACATTATACATTGATAAATATATAGGATATTTGTTTGTTTGTTTGTTTGTTTGTTGTGTATTAGTTTGGATAATTACCGTATTAGGGTGCCTTTATTAATGCTATGTTGTTGTACAGGAAATGAGAAAGTAAATCCGAGAGGTAGAGTTTCTTTAATTCCATATTTCTCACCAAATGAGATTACACTCTCTGCTACTTTATCAAATAACACCTCTTGTGTTGTTCTCATAATCTGTAAATATACAAAATATAACAATAACACAAGAAATAAAATATAAACAAGAAGGTAAACAAATAAATATACAATATAGAGGAATAATACTATTCTCAAAATATGTATAGCACTGGGTTGGAAGGTTCTTCCATGTGGTAGTCCAGTCTAAACCTCATGACTGGTCAAATTTAATACAGTAAACCCCAGTTATAACGAAGTTATTAATTACCCCTTAGGTCAAAAGCTATTGTATTTTCAGCCCGTTATAACGAAGTCCACTCATAACAACCCCAGTTATTTCGACTCAAATTGACATCAAAATTACTAAACACTCCATATTAAGGAGCTTGGATTAAAGACTTCCGCTATTATTAACATAATTATACAAACAAATGTACGTATAATATTTGCTAGATATAACCTTTTGTCAATAATCAGTTATAAACATACTGCTATCTTATTAAGATTTCAACATACGAAAGTAGAATAAATAGACCAGTGTTGCCAACTTATAATTCGAAAACCCCCAAGCTGAAACAAAAACAATCTTAAGCAATTCAAAATATCCAGCCGACAGATTGGTAGTACAGCTCGGCATAGGCGCCATAACTTATTTTGGTCGGTGGGTGGAAAACTTTGAACATCAAACAGATATCATGAAATTGTATTAACATATAATAACATGTCAAAAATTTCATGAACCTGCGAACTGTGAAGGAATCCTCTACGTAATTGACTACGATAATCTCAAAATCGGAATCTACACACCTAATTACTCCTGACAGGTTGAAACTTAGTCACTTGCAAGAATTTAGTTTTACATAGAAAGGTGGTGAAATACTAACTTTAGAAAAATTCATACCCAAGGGTACAAATCTCCGACCCAAATGTATATGTATACCAATTTCATGTTTATCGGGCTGCTAGATTTCGCACGGCCGCGAGGACAGACGTAAGTAGGATATCTTCCATATCATTAGGGTATCTCCCTATAGGAGCTGTACTAAAATGTGTCATATAACTCATGCAGGTATATTTGTCACCAACAAACTCTATACTGTGTATATAAGAAAGTTGAGGCCGATAGTGTTCGAAATTTGGTCAAGGATTGATAGAAATTTCTTAGAACAAATCCAATGATAAAAAACTCCAAAAACTTGGGGAAAAATATTCAGAAAATAAAAATATATTATTCAAGGAAATACGCTATATACGATATTAACCTGCACAGATAAAACTCACATCATCATATAGTGCAAACTTTTCAGATAATTGAGTAATACTCCCATTCTCTTCTATTGTTATAAGCAATACTCTGAAATTACTGCCTCCTAAATCAAGTGCTAGATACCTACCCCTCTCCTTACCAGTCGGTAACCCGTGTACATATGCAACCAGCATTTTAACAGGACTATTATGGTCATCTTTGGATAGTCCCTCTTCCATTTCCTTTATGAAGAGGTCAGATATCTGGAGAAGATCCGCTGGAGTTAGATTGAAGGTATTTAGAAACACTTTAGCTGGATTCTGTTCTGAGGTAGCCATCCTTGAAGAAAGCGAGGTTTATTTCTGAGTTAAATGATGATTAAATAATATTTGTACAAATATATTTCTAATAATATATCCATATTGAGGTACAGTAGAGTTCATTTATTAGCAATATTTGTATACAGGCAGCCCTCACGGTTTTATACTATTCGGGGATGATATTTTGTGTTTCGTAGTGTAAGCGAAAACCTCCAGGGGATTGAGAACCGGGGTGATTATTTAGTCTCGCCGTTCGCTTGTTTGTCGTTCATAGCAATTTACAGGGACGTTCCACCTCGAAAGGCGAGGGATACCTTTACTAGCAACCTTTATATCTACGGATATCTACAGATCGAACAACAGTAGAAGAGCGAACTAAGCCCATAACTGAGTTTTTAGTCTTTGCTTCTTAGACACTACATATTGCCTTATTTACTATCGACTATGCTGAATCCGTATCTGAATTCCATTATACTCCATCACGTAACAACTTTATAAAATTCAAACATACAAAATGGGGAAATTACAACAATTCGCAAAAATATTATACCGAAATATCAACCAGTCATGCAAAACCTGTGAGGATTTTTAAACTATAGAGTATTTAGAGCAAATATAAAACAGAACGATCCTATGTATAGGCTAAATTGGTTATTTTACTAACGGAATCTAGAATCACATAAATAGAAAATGAGAAAACATCACAAAAGATCGTGAATGCCATATTAATACCAGATTTAGCCAATACAGAGCTATTTTTTGTAATCAATGAATTCAACATAACCGCTAGTTTAAAAATCCTCACAGGTTTTACATAACTACTTGCTAATTAGGTAGAAATTTTATACATAAAAGTCAGGGGTTCCAACCGCGCGAGGGGTTTTTTCAGGGGTACGCGGCCATGTTTTAGGACAAATTGACCAATTAGTTATGTGATAGTAAATATGTGTATGTGTATGTAATATCAATAATCAAGTTTAATATTCGGTCAATTAGTCCTATGTAGTAGTCTTATTATTGAATTATATACTATTTTCATTTTATGGCTATATTTTACATTAATTAAACAAATATTCGTGTTGATGGCCAGCATTTTGAGTATAACAGGTTGGGATCTAAGATCATCCCTGATGCAACTCGATCATAATAACACTAACGGACCAATGCTGTGGCAAGCAGATATCAGTTGCTCAGGTTCTGGTTGACCTATACAAAATATATGGAGCAACCAAAGTTTGTCCAGTTGATTGTAAAATTCTGATAGGATTTATAGTTTTTGAGTCATGGCTTCATTATGACAAAATGCATTTCCTTAGCAACACGGGAATATGATCACATTTCGATCATGTTATTGAATTTTTTGAATCAACTACATTAATACATAATAATATATGCCAATCAGGCATTACAGATGTTGGAAACAATGCCTAAATACAGATTAGAATCTTGTATTTGTTGTACTAAAATAGTACAGCCCTCAACTACATGATGACTAATCACATCTTTTACCACCATATGTATACTTTGATTCTACGTTTCTATATGTTAATAATACATTCCTAATGCCTATCACACGTATTTTTTATTTATCAGCCTTTACAAATTACTATTCAAAAACTAGACTCATATTTTTTACCATGATTCGGTAGCATGTATAGCTGTATTTTAATAGGCCATGGTTCTACTGATGGAGAGAGTAGTTTGATGTTGTGACACGAAGTGACCAACATTAGATAAGAACATCGATAATTATCCCGCCGGAGTCTCGGATGGCCAGAAGATTTGACATTTAATATTCTCCAAAATACGAAAAGCGGCAAAAAGGTAAATAATTAATAAATGAGACAACCATATTTAATAGAACAAGTATTATAACAAATATTTAATTAAGAGTGATTACATGCGAATAATAGATTGATCCCAAAATACGGTTTCATTCAATCACTTCTCCAAAAGATCAGTAACAATCTTATAATATTAAAAATGTCAAGTAACGATATTGAAGTACGGTATCGTCAATCCCGAATTGGAAATTTAATTACGTATTATCATTTATTTCCACGAATTTTGTGGTGGTCTCTAATGAATTGGACCTTAGTTGTTAACTTAGGTCCAATTCAATTATTTATCACGTTATATTATAGAATGGACCCTTTAATTCCATTATCATTAGCCACTATATATCTGGTAGACATCATATTTCCTTGGGAGGGGGTTCTTGGTTGGAATCCATGCAACCTTAACACCTAAAAGTTGCGCACATGCAGTCACCAAAGTATATATTAAAAGAGGTTAAAAATGGCATGCATCTAAAGCACCTTCATATAAAATTTTGTCATATCTCAAAATACATATTTTGTTTAAATATTTGAAAAAAAAAAAATGGTGATATTTTTGGAGCACAAATCACAAATCACAAATCACCAACAAAATTACAAATATTGAGTGGATCTGAAATCTGGCCTGCGCACGATCTAGTTATAAATGCTAGTGAAGTAATAAGAATAGTAGAGGAAACCTGATCCTAATCTTTGGTAGTTATAAATAGTCTTCCGTACTCCAATCCCGTTAATTAAACAAGTAATAGCCGACACAATGAATAACGGTACTCATCTAATAAAAAGTCCTCGAAGAATACAAGACCCGTTCATTCTCTCGGGTTATCGACCTGTTGGGGCTAGTGCTTTATTGTGTATTAAAAGTGCATTCAAATTGGACAATAATGAATGTATAAATTTCTGGACACATTTTATACCTTCTCTTCTCTGGGCATACTGGCTATTGACCAATAAGATTGAGTTGTTTCAAACACCCAAATACTTTCCGCTAATATGTATATGGCTAAGCGGAATTTTGTACACCTTCCTTTCAAGTTTAGCGCACTTATTCAACTCAATTTCACACAAAAGTATGCACTTTTGCTTTTTCCTTGATTACACAGGAATCGCCCTCTATGAAATGGGTAGCATTCTACCAGCATACTATTATTACCGGCCGCTTAACACTCCTATATTTGAGTTGGAATACGCATACCTTATCATCGCGGTAATCTTAAATCTCTGTATAGTACCAGTGAATTGTCTGAGCAGATTTTTCTGGCTTAAATACAGATATATAATTCGGAGCATCGCATTTTCACAGCCACTCATCTGGGCGTATCTACCAGTAGTCTATTTATATCTCTACCCAGATGGCTCGCATGTATTTCTATACAAAAATTCGAAAATGCATTTTACTCTACTTTTGTTTAATATTATTCTATTTATGTTGTTTGCATGTAAAATTCCTGAGAGATTTTACCCAGGAAAATTCGACCTTTTGGGTAATTCACATCAGCTTACACATATTTGTGCTGTAACTATAACAACGCTACAATTCTGGATTGTGGAATATGATCTTGAAAATAGATGGAATGATTTGAGTCAAAATCAAATTCAGCCAAGTTTTAATAAAACAGTTATTTTATTGTTGTTTTGTTTCGTTTGGATGTTAGCTGTTTGTTTATTTATATTTTTGTTTGTGTATACAGGGAAACTGGAAAATAAAAATGTGTAAAAATAGTGTAAACGATGTTCAAGGATATCGAATCATACTTTCAACGACTATACTGGAGTAATTGAGTATGTTGAGTCCGAATATGGCATTGGTTGTTTGTTTTACTGTTGATATGTTTTTACGAATATAAAGTAAACAAATTAGCAAAATCTCAAAATTTACGTATATGCTCTCAACGGTTACAAAGAAGGATGATCTTACAAAATAATTCAATAATATATATCAAAATATTCATGAGAAACTTAATGATAGAAATAGCTATGATATTTCTTATTATACGAGGAAGTAAAAGTAATCCGAATTAAGTATAATTCACTTCTTACGAATTTACAGACCAAATCGGATATTGGAGAATTGCTATTAAAAAATATTTAAGCATCCTTGCAATGTTGATTTATTTGTATTTATGAAATGTGTACAAAGACTAAGATACCCCTGCTAGCTGTATCAACTATTCTTGAATGAATTGGTAGTAGACATGAAAAATGAATAATGATATTGCCATCGCAATACATCCCTGTATGAAATCGAATTTCTCAATCCTGAGATCTCGCAAATTATATGTATTTATCGTGTTTACCAAGAAAGTAAACAGAATTCAATAAAACATGACGAAATATATCGAATATGCTGAATCTGATTTTCACACTCTCAGATTAATCATATGCAAATTATTTGTTGTTTTTATGAATATAAAGCAAATAAATAATTTATATCTTGAAGTAATCGTTGAGGCTTGCTCTCAAAGTCTTCACATGTGTAATCAAGTACGCTGACTCCGAATTTCGCATTTCAAGTTTCTCATATGCAAATTTGAGTTGTTTTTATGAATAATAGTAAACAAATTTATAAATAATCTTCGATACACACACACATACCGTACGCGTACTAAACACAATCAAAATCAATAATAGATAATAGTTATAAGTGAATAATAGGCTTCATTCACACATTGAGTTGAAAATCGAGAGTTTTAATACTTGGCCCGCGGGCAAAGAATGAAATATCTTGTTTCCTAAATTTCTTTTTAATCTTAACACACATAAAAACTATAATATTTAGAGTATTGAGTTACATAATATTTTAATGCTAATGGGGAAAATACAAACTCAATATATATGATGGTAATAGAAAATATAGGAAATCATTAAGAATAAAACGTAAATTTCTATCAAATTTGTAGGTGTGCGTAGGGAAAACCGCGAATAGTCGAGAAATGAGTCGCGAACAACAAATCCAAACACAAAATATCATCCGCGAATAGTCGAAACCGCGAACGGCGAGGTCTGCCTGTACTCAAGTTTGCAAAATATTTCCAAATCTAATCAAGTTGAGAAACTTAAAGGCTATTTTGGCATATAAGTCAGAAGTCTAGGAAGGTTCCACAATAATCAAATAATTAAATTTCACAAAATATAATATTGACTTTAGCTCGGTTAGCAGCAAATTGTTGTATCCTCTTCTTGAGACTGTATGTACCACCAAATGCTCCACACCCCCATCTACCTGTTGCTATATCTCCTCCTGTGAACTGTGAAAAACCGCAGAAACATTTGTTCAATTCACGAGTAATATTCTCATTTGAAAACTCTTCTTTCTTATCCTCAAACAAATCGATTTCCAACGCATCCATTAATAAAAGAGTGTGATATTCCGCGGATGGTTCTATAAATGATTTAAACTCTACCTCTCTGCCATAACCTGAGTATTCTGCTACTCTCAAAACCTGAGAGATGAGTACAACCTCTGAGTCCCTGAGGGAGCGTGAGAAGAAGAGAGGGAATACACAGGTCTCAGGATAAGATCCGAAGATAAGTTCCTCTTGTGTACCTCCAGGTCCTGGTCCGAAATTCTTATTAGAAAACACAACTTTATTCTTAATTGAATTATCCTCTATTGTGCCTGTACATATGTCAGATTGGTGTAGCACTTCCGGTAACTGTTCCCATTGACAAGGTGCGATTGTGTGGTGAGTACATGTCACACATCTGTCATTTGTGTCATTGTCAAGTGATAGATAGTAGAATAGAACATGTCTGTAATATACACTAGCTCTACTGGTCTCCTTCCATTCGAATTGTTTCGGTAGAGAGCCTAATACCATGTGACAGAGGAGACATTTTATTTGTAGAATAGTTAACGAGATTGTCTTCTGATCGCGAAATATTACACCGTCAGGATACAGCTGTGGTAGCATTAACCCGTATTTCCTGACCAGATGGAAGTTGATAGTAAGTTCATCAGGAGGTATATAAACAGTACTAATAGAATCTCTATATATAGCTATATACTCTAATATATCTGATGGAGGTAATGTCATAGATGTGAGTAGTGAGTCAATTACCTCCCATATAGTAACCGTGTCTCTGTCGTGTAGTAGCTCTACTAGTCCTCTGTTAAGGACTGAGGAGGTAGGGTGATGGGGTAGGTAGAGAGGAGATGAATACTCTGTGTTATGTTCTGCCATCACTAACGGAATAAGAAATTGATTAATTTTACAATACACAAATATGAATAGTGAAACAGTAACGGAACTATGACGATCTCACCCAAGGAATTCGTATAGAATATTATAGCCTATTTGTATTTCTCTTATGGCAATATTCCTATAAGTCTGATACCACCATTTTTAAGGACGATTCTTCATTTGTTTTGGATATATGTAGATTTTCTATTAAAAAGCGTTAGTGGAGCGATTCCCGACCTTACCAGCGTATCACTTATATAGCTATACTAATGTTAACACATTCTGTGGACCCCTACTGTTGTCCCCAGGGATAAACATAAACTGGGCTAGCCTAAATTAACCCCAGATATATTCTGTACTTGGACAGATTATAATCCCTGCTTTTATTACTTCATGCGCAAAAGTGTGGGCGTCTGGTGTCCTCTATGCATTCATAAAGCCAACCATACAATTGTTGCATGAAAACGCAACATAACATTGTTGCACCATGTATATTACCTTGTTGCATGCAACAATTTACATCATGTATGGTGTGCTTTATGAATACATAGATGACACCAGACGCCAACACTTTAGCATATGACATAATAAAGGCAGGGTGTATAATCTGTCTTAGCCCAGATTAAACCCTGTGTATTCTGAGCTAGCCCACTCCATACCCGAAGGTATAATCTGGGCTGCTACACCGGGTTTGCCTAGCATGCAACGTTTTGATAGCTAGGGAGTAGCGACAATCTTATCACAGTAAGACTGCCAAATTTCCATGAATGAATCCGTATACATCGCGGCTAACTACTACGGTGCTATCTAACGGCTCTTTATTGTCAGTCCCTTATGTAGTCATCATATACAAATGTATCTTTATATTTACCTCATTATTAATTAGTTGTGAATATTCTGGGTCTGATAACAGATCTGTACTTTATACAACAAAAAATAGTCTAATCAGAGTCAGTATCAGATACAGCTCCAGGAGATGTTACGTCATCAGTAGATACATCAGAATGGGAGGATACTCTGCTGCTGGGGTCCTCAGGGTGTGAAGACATGTCCTCCTGATCATTAATAGGAGAGAATCGGATGATGACTGGTGTTTGTTTCGTATTTCGATCCTTCTCCAGCTGATTGAGTAACTTCTTCCGTACATTAATAGCTACAATCTGCAGATGGTGTATCTCATTGAACAGCTGTTCTGTCCTATATCTGTGTAGATACACCCATAACTTGAGAGAGTTCTCGAACCTAACACAAGGATCTTTCTCATAATGCAGTCTATCAAGAGCCCCACTGACTGCAGCGTTGATATGAGACTCAGAAGCAGAGCTGTTAATGTATTGGGAGTCTTGTACCAGCTGACAGATGTCTTGTCGGGTACCTTCTCCGTTCTCCAGGCGAGCTACAGCGTCACGTACCAGAGTGAGTATGGTAACGCAGGGGGGACGGGATGAATCCAGGAGGGTGTGTTCTCGTACCTTGAACCCGGCCCTCTCTCTAGAAACTACTCCCTTCACAGGTGCTACTACACACCGATTATTATTGAGACTGTATGTGTAGGATCTGTGAGGGTTCTGGTAACGTAAGGTCTCCTGTTGTCTGAAAGATAGGACCACATCTTGAGGGGTAGGGATAGAGACAGGATTAACAGATGAGTATATAGGAGAGCGTGGAGGCTTGTAAGAGTAGTCTAGCACAGAATCACGTGACTTATCCATGTTATTAAACCAACCTCTACACCATATTATCAGTCTGTTATCTTGATCTCTCCCCTGTCCTATCCACTCCCATTGTCCTGTTCTGTCCTTCAGCTCCATCAGAGGATAGAAACCAGCTGGTGTGTGCATTACACTGTAAGCTCCTGTCTCGATAGCTAGATAGCAAACAGCTGATTGAGACAGATCTGACCAGTCATCCCTCTCATCTACCCAATCACTAGCAGAGTCTGACAACTGTCTTTCTATCCAGAGGGTCACCTCCTTCTCCAGTCTCTCCAGGGTTAGCTTGAGATGTGGGGAGTGATAGAACAGCTGTTTAATCAGGATAAAGAAGCAAGGAGGAGAGCATGTGATTAGAAGACTGGGGGAGAAGGATAGGTCATCAGGAGAGGGGGCGTGGCGTGAGAGTGGGTGGGTATGACTTGTCTTAGATATCTTTGTCTTCTTCAAGGCAGGCTTAAGTTTGAGTTTGGACACTTTAATACGAGGACGGTTCTTGATGAGTAGGGGAAGAGGTTGTGTATGTGTTCTATCTACTGGAGGCTGGTAGTTATGTCTGTGCATTATATCTCTTATCTTGGATTCAATATCCCTATGAGTAGTACCGTGAGGGAGAGGAGGTACTCTCGTGTGTAAGAGAGTCTTAACACGGTCTCTCTTAGCTTTATCAGTATCATAACTGTTGGAGAAGAGTAGTTAATAATAAATTAATCACGAGCTGCTTCGCTTGCTCGCGCTGCGCGGCTTACGAATACTCTGTGTTCGCATGTAACTCAGCGCGTGTCTCGATGTCTAAAAAACAACAATCATGTACATATGAGTACTATGAAAGAGCGAAATTCGGAATCAGCGTACTCGATTACCCCGCTATACATTTGAAAGCGGGTTTCCACAACAATTTAGAAATTAGTCTACTACATGTACATAAAAGTAAACAAATATTCACAATTTATTATTTACAATATCATATTTGGACGTAGCACACCAGATTACCCGTGTAGTACAAGGTAGTTTTTGTTGGAACTACTAGATAATGCAGAAAACTGTTGTTAGGAACTGCTAGAAACTGCTGGAAACTGCTAGAAACTGCTAGAAACTGCGGGAAACTGTAGGAAACTGTGCGAAACTGCTGGAAACTGTTGGAAACTGTGCGAAACTGTGCGAAACTGCTGGAAACTGCGAGAAACTGTGCGAAACTGTGGGAAACTGTGCGAAACTGCGGGAAACTGTGCAAAACTGTGCGAAACTGTGCGAAACTGTGCGAAACTGTGCGAAACTGCGGGAAACTGTGCGAAACTGTGCGAAACTGCGGGAAACTGTGCGAAACTGTGCGAAACTGCTGGAAACTGCGGGAAACTGTGCGAAACTGTGGGAAACTGTGCGAAACTGCGGGAAACTGTGCAAAACTGTGCGAAACTGTGCGAAACTGCGGGAAACTGTGCGAAACTGTGCGAAACTGCGGGAAACTGTGCGAAACTGCGCGAAACTGCGAAACTGCGGGAAACTGTGCGAAACTGTGCGAAACTGCGGGAAACTGCGAAACTGTGCGAAACTGCTGGAAACTGCGGGAAACTGTGCGAAACTGCGGGAAACTGTGCGAAACTGTGGGAAACTGCGGGAAACTGTGCGAAACTGCTGGAAACTGCGGGAAACTGTGCGAAACTGTGCGAAACTGCGGGAAACTGTGCGAAACTGTGGGAAACTGCTTGAAACTGGTAGAAACTGCTTTAAACTTGTAGAAACTGCTTGAAACTGGTAGAAACTGCTGGAAACTGCTGGAAACTGCTAGAAACTGTTGGATCTTTTGGAAATTGTCGCATTACTATGTATTTATCGTGTTTATCAAGGAAGTAAATAGAATTCAAAATAACTTCACTAAATATATCGAACTTACTGAATCCCACTTCCACACTTTTGATTACTCATATGTAAATTTATTGTTGTTTTAAGAATATACAATAAACGAATAATCAAAATCTCAAAATAACGTACAGGCTTGCTCCGAATCGCTACCCAGGGGTAACTAAGTACACTGAATCTGAATGTTTACTTTTGGGGACATAAAGTAAGCAGAGTTATAGATTATGGCAGTAGCATGTTTGCTACGGTTAAGATTATGAGTTTATGTACTTGAGGGCCGTAGGGCCCGAGTGTGGACACGAAGTGTTCGCAACCGCGTAGCGCGAGCAAGCGAAGCGCGCTCGTTATGATATATAAGATCAATATTGAGATGCATTTGAATTGGCGAATCTAGATATTTCAACTGTTTTTTAATTCTAAAGAAATGTGATAGATAATATGTACAAGTAAAGACAGTTCTATTATAAGGAAATTTGCTGAAAATGGTCACATTAATTTACATATGAGAAAATTGAAAACAGACAGACAGACAAGCAACAATAGCAATTTAATAATATAGAATAGCGATTTGTAGAGAATTGAAGAATAAGACCCTCAATTAATATATTTTCAACAATCTCGGGGGTAGTGTTGGCATGCCGGTTGGGGTAACGGGGCATTTACCCCGCGGAAAATAAGAAAATTTTTACGAATTTTCGTATGTACTAACCCTAGCACGTATTATCCAATATTCTTCGTATATAATTAGTACAGGAATTGAATCCGATTTTGGAGAAACATACGTACTAACTGAGCTGAATTCGCTGTATTGTGCGATATTTTGAACTTGGGTACCTAGCTACAGCCTCCAAGGAGCCATCAATTTTAATACTATACACGTATAGACTATGATTTACCCCGAAGTGGCATGTGCTAAGTTCATCGCAAAAACAATGCGTCAAAGACTCATCATAAGTTAAACCTCGTATTGGGAAAAGCCGTGTTCAGAAATATCAGAAATAGATTATAACAGATGTTGAAACCTGGTTTATATCATCATTTTATAATTTTACAGTTGTGAAGTACATTATAACCTCTGAGATCTGGGCGCTCTCGTCTAGAGGATGCCAAAATCTCAGAAATAACATTAACTCTTTGGGAGGTACAACTTGTATATAATAAAAAATATTTTGATACATTTGATTAGAGAATCTAGATTGTATAACGGTTTGTGGTTACTAAGAAATGTGTTAGACATGAATTACAACTGAAGATAACTCTACTACAAATTTATAATGCTAATTAGCTGAAAATATTCAATTCAATTTCGGACGTTTTGGAAAAATGGTGCCCAAATCTCGGAGGTTCGACTGTATAACATAGCTGTACAGTATAATATAACCGTGTAGATACAAATAGTTGAAACTCACGTAATCCTATCAGTCCTCCACAGTTCGTTCTGTATCTTATACAGCTTCTTCCTATCATTATCCAGCCCATCTAGTGAATGAGATCTCTTCCTACTATCACACAGACCAGCTACTATCTGACTATAAAGTTGTGACATCATATGGTGCTGTCGCTTAGCACTGTTTCTAGCCTCTAAGCAGATCCAGTCTTTACAATGAGGAATGAGTTGTTTCAGAGTATAGTAAGCCTGTGTTAGAGGAGTAGTACCAAACCTGAATTCTTTTCTACCAAATAACTGCTTCAGGTTATCTCTCTGTTCATCAGGCGGTATATCTGGTAGGAGAGAGCTCAGCTGTTCTCTCTCAGAATCAGAGAGTAGGTGTGACCATGTGTGATGAGACAGCACCTGATTCCATATTTCTACACTATCTAACAGGTCTAGAGGAATGTCTGTACTATCCTTATCCTCTCCAGATATAATTTGTAGCATACTTTTCAGAGAATAACCATATTACAATAAAAGTCTAGGAAATATAGGGAACTGTCAGTAATTAGAGTTGAAATTAATTTGTTATATCTCTAGAAAGCTGAACTACAAGGAATAAAAATTTGAAAGGGATTAACAGTAAAACGACAATTATTAAAAGTGTTTGGTTGCAATAAATTTGATAATTTTAAGATTCGTTTTTGCTCTCATCTTTCACTCTCTTGAGAGTTCTAGAATCTTCTAATTTCCTTTTAACAGGTGTTTTCTTAAAGAATGTATCTAGAGTTATGCCTTTAGACTTTTCTTTAACAGGCTCAGCTTTTCGTGGCAATACACAATCCTCTCCCTTATAATACACGTTATTAACACTGTTACCCACTGCATACCATGTGAGTCCTGTCGTTGGTATGATAATACTATAAGCCTGCTTATCAGTAACCCTTCTGAAGTCTAGCCAGTCTGCAACCTGCTGTGCTCCCTGCAGGACAGCTGGCATTCTGTGGTGTACTTCAGAGAACACAGGATGAGCTTCAGTAGTAATAAGCGTTACCGTGTAGAGAGGATTAGAATCAGGAGTCTGTCTGTGTATATCAAATATACCAGCCAGCATCAGCATACTATCGTTATCTACTGACTGAATGTATTGAGGATATTTCTTACCAGCTATTAACTTCCATTCATAGAACCCATCAACTGGTACAACACATCTGTGCCCTCGAGTAAACGCATTCCTGAAGCTAGCTTTATCAAACAGACTCTCACTCCTGCAGTTATTAAGCAAATAAGCAAAATCTTTAGCAGCACCTTTATGCCAGGATGGTACCAGTCCCCATTGCATCATCTGTAAGATACGATCCTCTGGTCCCTCCCCATCACAGGCATGAGGGTGATCAGAAGACAGGAGGACAGGGAGATTGTCCCGAGGACACACGTTATAAGAGGGTTGGTAGCTAGACTCTCCTTCTTGATACCATCGGGGGAGACAGTGTGAGGAATCAGAGGCTGTATCAGCTGTACAACTACTCTTGTATGGATAGTGTGCACAGCGCCTACGGATAGCACCACCATCTCGCATTATTACACATCTCCCACACATTACTACCAGATATACGGGTTGTAGAGTTAAATATATTCTATACTATAGGGAACTAGTCAGTTAACTCCCATTATATTAAAGCTTGAAGGGGCACTAAATTACCTAATCAAGTATAAGCGGGCATTTCGATATACGTGTACGTTTTCAATATAGCGGGAGTTAACTGTACGTATAACAAACCTGGGTTCATCCATTTTGTTATATGTACAGTTAACTCCCGTTAATCTTCACTGGCATAATTAGAAAATGTAGGGTCGGCAATCATTAATTCGAACAATTTTTTTCCCTTAAAGGTATTATACCAAAATCCGTTAGATAATTCGAATAGTTTTGTCATGACAATTCGAATGAATTAACGGTTAAAGACTGTAAATCTCATGTTTTCATAGCCCTAGCTAGACTATACATTTTGTATAATTTGTAATATGATGTCCTGGCATAATTTCATACGTATATTAACTGAAAATCAAAGCGCCAAAATCTCTAGCATCATTTTTAGAAATATTAGCAAAGGTGTGAAAATATGATTAATCATATAATAAATCTGTGAATTCGTAACTTTCAAACTCTGAAAATCCCAAAATCGGACTCTACGCACCCAATTACCCCTGACAACATTTTGAAACCTAATCTCTAGGCGTGATTCACTCATACCCGAGGTGCAAATCTCCAACCCAAAATGTATATTTATGCCAATTTTCATGTAAACGGACCGCTAGATTTCGCACGGCCGCTCTGACGGACGTACGGACGTCGCATATCGTCCATGCCATTAGTTCATCACACTATAGGAGCTGCACTAAAATACTTTTAATTAGAAATATTAAAAGAAATATAATTCCAGTAAATGATATATGTCAATCAAAAGCTAATACAAACGTCCGTATCTCTAGCATACCGGGAGGAAAGTTACCCTGTTTTACTTCTTTCAAAAGTTTAAGTCCAGCTTTTGCAAATAATTCCTTAAATACTTTGCAGGATCTTGTCTGACTGCTGTCATCCTTGTGAAACAGTCTCTCTTCCACCTCCTTGACAACATTTTCTTTAGCTACAATCAATCCTTTATGTTGCAGAGCTATTCTACTTCTATCTAAGAACTCCATCATATCTTTATCAGTGAGATGAGCTAGCACCCATTGACACCATATGATAGAGTATCTGTCAGGTTCTGGATAGAAGTCCTGTAGTCCTACTGCATGATAAGCTATAACCCGTTGCTTGTAAGCTTTGAGGTATGACTTAGCCTTCTTTAAGAATATTGGATTCTGCTCTACCAGCTCCACCTGTTTGAATATCTGTAGCAATAATCTTTTAGATACACGCCCTATCCCTGCTCCACAGTCAAGAGCTAGGTCAGGGGAGAGTCGAGCATTAGGACCTACGAAATATTCTAAAATAGTGTCTTTAGACTCTATGACGTCATTATCTGAGAGGTGTGAGAATCCTCCTAACATTCCATCTACAGTAGCTGGTATCTCTGACCAGTAGCTGTTAGCATTGTTATAGAACTCAGGTCCTAGATGTTCTGCAGTATAGGAGGATACCACATCATCATTATTAGCTTCCTCGATAGTAGAGGACACTAAGTCCTCATTAGCTTCATCTACACTAGCCATATAGTGATCTGTAATAAGCAACAGAAATATACAACTGAGCGCTATCCAATGCCAAGTACTTGGTATATTATGTTGTACTAATAGGTTTTTCTGCTAATGAAATTGTCCGATTTAGTTTTGTCCATGTTTTCTAGCGCCCACATATGCGTATACGCCTGGCCATGTAAAGTTTGAAATACAACTAGATCTCTTGACTAGCTGATGTGTAGCACAAAATCCAGACTTCTGTCTGGTCTCTAGACATGAAGGGAGTCAAGAGATTGTATAAATATTATGATTAGAAATGAGCTATCTTGAACAATTCTAGCCCTACTTGATTACACAGCGTTTTCCGATCAATTTTCTACATCGAATTTTTGAGTAATATTGCAAATGTATTACTATCACATATGTAAGTTGATGAGATAATTCGAATCAATTGTCAGAAGCTAATATTCAGAACCAACGAATACATGATATGTTACACAGTATAAAGCATCGTCATCGAGATTATTGGCTGAAAATTTCCTCTTATTACACAGATACCAGCCTGGCGTATCACCAACAATAATTGGTGTCTGAACATCAAAATGTACAATTAACGAGCCAACAAACTCGTGAGATTTTACAGTTTGAGCGGAGAAAATCCGTAACACTTACGGATAACCTGTGGATGTGATAGTTTGTATCTCTGTTTGTAATAGAGAATTTTCATTCGTCGATATAAGGCAAATTTAAAATTTATCGTATCGATTGAATACATGTATGTTATTGGAGATTATATTTTTACTGATACAGACAGAAACAATAGACACACGATTAAAGATTAATATATCACTGATTAACTAGCCCATTACAAATTCAAGTTAGAATCAGTCAAATTGAGATCTTTCGTGTAATCTTCCCCCTGGCTATAAAGTAGTCTGGTTCAAAATCCTGAAAAGTGAGCTGGAACAACCGTGTTAACACCTCTAAATTTCAAGAAACGGAACCAGACCAAAGTTTTGTTTAGAGAAAAGTAAGTGAGAGGCTAAATTTGTCTAGATTACACTACTCGTGATAACTGATTGAGTGACGGTTTTAAGATAACGTAAATAATGTAATGGACTACTGTTGTGTAAATACTGATAAAATTGTGATTGTATAAATATAATAAAAATAAATATAAATACATACAAATCAGGAAATCTAAAACATATCCTAAATTCGATAAGCTATTATAACTAAGATTGAGTGAATAATAGTCTCATCTTGTCTCGGTGTGTTTCATCAAATCCTATTTCATCCAGAAACAGCATAACACTACCGTATTTCTGTCTAACACTTTGCAGCAGGTCAATCATTGTGTCAGGACGTGCGTGAGTGAATGCATCTTTAAATCCGTACATACCACAAATCTCTTTAACGGTATGTACCCTCATAGCAACCAGACCTTTCTCAGACTTAGCGTAATCCTCTATAATATCCTCATCCTTTACACCTAGTATAGATAGTATCAGCATTGCGATAACTCCAGTTCTATCCTTGCCTTGTGAGCACTGTATTAGAGCAGGGAGGTTCTTCTCATCAGTTAGAGTGTTGAGGACTACAAATATAATAGGTTTTGTGTTCTCAAGGATTTCGAAATACTGGTCAGCTAAACTTGTGTGGTTAACTACTAATTTAGCATAGAACTTTACAAATATGCGAGTCCCAAATATTTTATCGATGAGTGCTAATATCAGTGAAGGCCATCTTATAAAGAAATTCACCATATAGAGTGTATTCCATATAATGGCCATTGAAAAGAGTGAAATAATCAAATGTTTTCTATCAGGGAGATTTGTAATTGGTTTTTTCTTCTTCTTCAAAGGCAAGAATTCTCCTTTCTTCCAATAATAACTCGGATAAGACTTGCTTATATGTTTAGCGCCTGGAGCATTTACATACTCGTCCTTCCTCCTAAAATCAATGATAGAATTAATTCTAAACTTGTTGAAGCGTTCGCATTCCTCTACCGTCATAATATCTGGTCTAGCTGACCTATACAGGAGGCTTGTCTTAACTCTAGAACCATCTGAACATTCGAAACCTTCTAAACATCTGAAGTTTGCTAGTTTGGGAAACTCACTCTCAAATTGATAATTCATCCTAATTTCAACAATCTGTTTATGTATTTATTGAACAGCAAAATTGTAAAACAATTAGAATTTACATAAATCAGAATGTGACTAATAATATACTGAGCTAGATTGTAACTTGACAACACATATATTTGTGTATCCGCAAACTACGGTGTCACGGTGTATTATAATTGTGCTCGATTCATTAGGTATTCGTATCTCACATACCAGTTCCAAATCTTCACCACACAGAATTGCAGAATTTCTGTAGATTATAGGTTATGTCGACTAATAATGTATTGAAGAGTTCATTTGGTACCAAGAGAACAGGGCTCGCTGGAATATAGTGGATATGTCCCGCGCTAGGTGGAATTTGCGGAAAGTAGGAATATATATGCAGTGGAGTCTCCCCAAATGGACACTCCGAGAAGCGGACAACCCCTACAACGGACAAACTCGTGGCTCGGATTGAATTTGCCAAACATGTAGTTACTACTTAAGCAGTCTCCAAGGAGCAGACAATTCTCTACAACAGACAGATACCATGTCCCCAACGTGTCCGTTATTCGGAGACTCCGCTGTATTCCTACTTGGAGCAACCAAGTAGGTAGGGGTGGATTAGCCCGACGGGACACCGGGTAGTTACCGGTGGGCAAGTTTCATTGGGGATGTAGATTCTGGAGCAAACCCGAACAGGGGTGGGGGCAGTGCCCTTCTTGCTCACCCATTTTGAAAATGAAAATTCTTACATGGAGGATCTGTTGTCTCGAATATGCATAGAATCAATCATCAATGACCCACCAAAAAATCGATTTTTACCCAACATTATTGTTTTGAAGGCTCTATTTAAGTCCCGCCAGTTTTACGCTTATAAAATTAGGACAAAATAAATTGATTATTGGTGAAAGAAGAAATTTGAGAAGTCATGATCTGATATAATAATAGGTGTATCCAGGGTTTCTTCCAGCTTTTATATGTAAATGAGTTCTCGATTTCACTTGCCAATGACTATTTGAATTTTCGAAGCATCAAACTTAAATTTTAAGCAAACTATACAACCATAACATATGCTACGGTTAATACTACATTACAGAGGTGTCATCTAGTATCTTTCACTTTACAAATAGGTTTATTGTGTATTATTAATTAACTATTGACCACAATTTCTTTCACGATTTTCGAATTATAATTTGATATTCATAAAAATGTGTCATCCATGGTCCCTACAGGTAACTCAAGAATTAACCAACTTTATCACGACAATTTTATATATTTTGTATAAAAATATATGGAGATCATTTCATACATTAACTCGGAAATGAAAGCTGTCATATCATAACGTTATACGGCCATTGCAAACTATCAAATAATGGCATATTTTAGCAAATAAATGCTTACTAGACGAATATGCACATTCCTGAAACTTTTTAGCATATTATTGGTGATAATTTGTTCTTCTACACAGGCGCAATGCATTTATTCGGGCTAAAATGCACCCTTCTGCAATATACAACCCCCATATAATTAATACCACGGCCGAAAACAACATCTGTATTCCAAAATCACAATTAGTGTGAGGTCTTATGTATAATTGGCTATGAGGTAAGGAAATCTGAGTGAAGGAGTCGTGACCTATGAATTCCCATTGAATAATAACACATTTCTCATGTCTATCTCAAATCGGAAGCGAATTTGGCATTATTAACATAATGTGGTAAAGTATGAAAACCACATAACACATATTCCACAAATGTTTAGTTAAGGCGATATGACCAATCTACTACCTATCCAACAATAATGCATTTTCGTAGTCTCACTTTTGCGGATTAGGAGATATCAAGAAAACACATGGACCCAAGTTCAGGGCCCGAGCTGGCAGCTTACAGTCCTTTATTATAGTAGCCTATGGCTTGCTATGATTAAGACAACGATGGTCACTAAAAAATTATGGACCAGGGATTGATTGAACGGTGGTGGATTTAGGGGAAGAGGCAAAGGAGGTAGTTGCCCTCCTCCCCCGTTTTCTAGGAATAGGTGTCAAAGGATTATGAATGTGGGATGCAGTAGTTATAATATACATCTGAGTTGCGGGCTTTGTTTGCTCGCGCAGCGCAACTTGCGAATGCTCTGTGCAATTGTGCTCGCATGGGGCTCGGCACTTAGTGCCTTGAATTGATCAAAGTATAAAAGTAGCAACATATCACAATACGTTGGTGATAAATTAATATTTGTAATCAGCGTACCCAATTACCCCAGGATAACTGTTGAAAGTAAGTTTCTAGGATTAATTAGAAAATTGTTTACTTTATATTCATAACAACAACAATAAGTTTGCAAATGAGAAACTTGAAAACGCGAAATTCGGATTCAGCGTACTATGTAATCCCTGTGTAGCCGTTTAGAGCAAGCCTGTATGTATATTTTGAGATTTGGACAGTTTCCACCATGTTCCACCATCTTCTGTGTCCAAATTTATATTTCACACTCTATGTCGAATCCGATTTTCACTCTTTTAGATTAATCATATGTAAATTTGTTATTGTTTTTATGAATATAGAGTAAACAAATTTCCAATTGATGTAGAATCATACTTTCAACGACTATACTGTGATAGTTGAGTCCAAATATGTTATTGTAAGCAACATATTGTGACTATTTGTTTACTTTAGACACATAAAGTAAACAAATTTAATGACTCGAGGGCCGTGGAACCGAGTGTGGGCACGAAGTGTTCGCAACCGCGTAGCGCGCTAGTATTATTTCTGAATTCTTGTCAGAATGTACTTATTCGAAATATCTACAGTCAAACTTGTCTATAACTACCTACGGAGGGACTAGAAGAGAATTGAGGTGTATGGTAGAACAATTATTCTTGTCAGTTCTTTATTGAGCAACGAAAGTGTATCATCTTTTGAATGGGTATGCACAGAACTTGTAAGAGCTTTTCCTACACCCCAAAGGTTTTGTTTACTGATGGAGATCCAGCAATGGCTGTTGTTGTTCTCCGCTATGCGTTACCATATACATATACGTACCATCTTTCTAAAAGTCTATACTCATATAAACTGGAAAAGCTAAAGTGATGTGAAACAAGTTTTGCAAATGCTGGTGGAAGGTTCGTAAAAAGCAAGATGCTGATTCATGTATTAGTTTTGATGAAGAGTGTCATGATATAACGGGTGAGCACTAAAATTTTAGACATATTTTATAGTTCACCATAACAACGAGATATTTACAAATTCATAAATCTTTGTTCACCAATGCATTATTTGTATATAGATTTCAAATTCAAACCATTTTCGATTATTTTAGAACATAGCATCTGGAGATGGATCATTTGAAAGTGACACAACGGCGACACATTATTGGACAATTTTTTCGTAAAAATTATGACCATGGGATTTCTTATACAGTTAAGCGTTTTTTGGCGTTTGGAATCGCAAGATCTACTATCTACAACATCATTTCTACTATCAAGAATAGAGGAACCCTAAACAGGAAGTTGGGTAGCGGTCGCAAGTCTGTCAAAATGCCCAAGAGGCTCCGGCGATCTCTCTTGTGCAAAATTAGCAATAAAGTAGGAGTCTCCACCAGAAAAATGGCTCGAAAATTCGATATCTCTCAATCATATGTTCGTAAGATTATCAAAGAGAATGGTGTTACATATCGTAAACGTAAGCGAGTCCCAGATAGCAAACCCGAACAAGAATTGAGGGCTAAGTCCAGGTGTCTAAAATTACGGAGAGACTTTTTTCCCCCATCAAGCACAACTCAAATTGTAATGGATGACGAATCGTATTTCGGACTAAAGGATATTAATATCAATGTCAATAAGGGTTATTATGTTTCAGAATCTCTCTCAGCCAAGTCTCTGAATCCTAGAATCAGTTATATTCGTAAATCCAAGTACTCACCTAAACTTTTAATTTGGTTAGCAATTTCTAAAGAAGGCATATCAGAGCCATACTTTTGTCCTCGGAATCTTTCAATTACTGGCGAAATTTACCGAAATCAATGCATAAAAAAGCATCTAATTCCTTTCTTAGAAAAGTTTCATGATGAGGGTAAATATTACTTCTGGCCTGATCTAGCAAGTAGCCATTATGCGAAAGATACGCTTAAACTTTTTGAAGATCTAAATATCCCATATATTCCAAAATCTGCTAACCCTCCTAATACACCTCAATTAAGGCCAATTGAGGATTTCTGGGGTTATTTGAAATCCAAAGTTTATGAAGGTGGGTGTGAAGCTAAATCCTTCAGAATGTTGAAGCAAAGGATTCGGAAATCAATCAAGCAAGTGGAATTTTCAATTGTCCAAAGGCTATTTTCAAGTGTCAAGACGAATATCCGAAAATCTGCAGACAATGGCCCATTAGCAGCGATCCATTGAGTTCTAGCTAAATTAAAATGTAATTAAACAAATATGATCGAATTATACAATACTCTGTTGATAATTGATACAAGCTCAAACAAGATGAAATTTGTCTAATTTTTTAGTGCTCACCCGTTATTCACACTACTTGAGTCTATTGAGCACAGCACTGACAAAAACAGTAGACTCTGCAATGAAATGGTTGCAGAGTTTGTATGAACGAAAAACACAGTGGATTTTAAGGTGGACATGGAAATATTTGACAATAGGGATGCATTTCGATCCGAGTCAATTCATGCAGCTATTAAGCATTTTCTTAACTCACATACACTCCTAACGGATTTTGCGCGGAAATTAGAAGAATATCGCCAGGGTTTCTGAGAGAGAAGGTAAAACAAGCCGACTTGATCATAAAAAATTTTCTAGAGGTTTTGGTCAACATCCAATAGAAAACAATACAGTAGTGGAGTCTCCTAAAACGGACACTCTAAAAATCGGACATCACCTCTACAACGGACAAGCTCGTACAACGAAATAAGTTAATAATACATGTAAATAATACTTAATTAATCTCTGAGAAGCGGACATCATGCCTACAAAGGACAAAATCTAATCCTCAATATGTTCGTTGTTGGGAGGCTCCACAGTATATCAAAGAAAATGATATTTATGATTTGTTAAATCATAAATATCACTCTGCATGTAGTATACTGTAGAAGAGCTATTAGGTGATGAGAAAAGTGCGTATTGCTGCGAAATGTTCTCTTGTCAACCGGAATTGACTAAGAACACATTGAATCCCCTTTAGATTCGGGTCTTCAAGATTCAGAGGCTCTTGTTTCGAGTGATCTCTCTTTACCCTCTGAGATAACTAGTAATTCCGAAACCTTAGACACGTTTCACTCTCATCATGCACATGCCTTTTCCCCACTTGTTGGGGAAATTACCATGCCTGCATATTTTACGTTTATATCTACGTAAGAACATAACAAAATACTGATTATATCATATCCAATATATGGTTAGTTAAAGGTGAGAGAAAAAGAGCAATTTAGTAAGAACGAGCCTTTGGCTCGTCGCTCGCGAACAAAGGTATCAATTATACTCCAAATTGACGGCCCCTTTGAGTATTATAATATAGATATATAGAACAATGTGATTCACAAATATACTTATATGACATATATACACTGCCTGGCCAAAAGTATTGGAACACTGTTTACAACTTGTGCACAAGTGGCATTAGATGAGAATATGTTGAAAGATTCTATGGATATTGCAGAAAGTAGAACAATAGCTTGTTATCATTCGTTTTACGATATATTTAAGTTCAACATTTTTTGTAATCATCTTTAGCTTATACAACTATGGTAGCATACCCTTTGTTTCAGGTATTAATTATGGCAGGGTGTTCCAATACTTTTGGCCAGGCAGTGTATTATTGAATTCTTTTGTAAGATCAACCTCCTTTGTAGTCGTGTAGAGCAAGCCTGTACGTACATATTGAGATTTGGATACTTTGTTTACTTTATATTCATAAAAACAACAGTAAATTTAGATATGATTAATCCAAAAGTGTGAAATCGTATTCCGCATGTTTGATATATTTAGTGACGTTTTATTGAATTCTATTTACTTCCTTGATAAACACGATAAATACATAGTTGTACGACAATTTCAGAATTGCATACCGTAAATCCTTTCCTTGACAACGGACAAACAAACAGAAAAACAATTGAGATTTAATAATATAGATTATTGTATATAGAACTGAGTTTTAGTAAATGAGCCAATAACTACTAATCGACGGGAACCTGAACCCAACGTTTCACATTTTCACAGACTAGACGAAAGATATACACTTTTTACTAATGATTTCAAGAATATCGCTAGAATAGTTTCTCTAACCGTGGAAAATACTGAACAAGCGAGAACAGAATTATTGGAAATATCAAGACTTCTATACATACAACAAAACTGACTTAGTAACCTCCTCGTACTATGCCATCCAATCAAGAAATTATTATACAGAATCACAAAATTCCTCTTAGTAAGGGTCCTCCTTCTCAAATTGAAAAAATAGTCCTGATGAATTTTCTATACGGCTAAGAAAATGAAATAGATTCAATCCTGATCCGACTAACCTTCCCAAATCATATTTTGTATTCAAACTTCTGTAGGATTACTAGGATAATAAACATTGCATATAATTAAATATCATCGGTAAAATTTACAGATGATCGGGAGGAGTATTCACTTCAAGCGATGATCAGCAATACATCATCGCTATATTCATAATTAATATAAGAAGCATAGATATTCCTATAATTTTAACTGAACTATTGGTTCACAATTGTATTACGTAGGCCAGTGCTTCTCAAACTTTTCTATGTCGCGGCCCCGAATTTCTTCATCACAATTGCACGGACCCCTGCATTTTGGTAGAATTTTAGTAAATATTATTTGTTATTATTATTATTGTATTATATGAGTGTTATCAATAAACTCATCTTCATCCGAACCCGAATTGTCTTGACAATCTGCATAGAGTCTATTACTCTTAGTTAGGTAAGTATCCAATTGTCCTCGCTTTCGTTTAGTCATAAATTTCTTTTTCAACGATACCAAATTAATAACTAAAATAATAATCGATATTAGAAAGGGACGCAAGCAATTGTCCGAATTTTATAGTCTACATTAGGCCGACTGAAGTATGTATTCCGACTAAAGTAAGGCCTGAATGGAGGAAACAGGAACAAACTAGTAGCAGGTAAAAACTTTGGCTCAGTATTAAGTGAGAATGTAAGCCAAAACTTGTACAACAAGAATACTAGAACCTAATAACAGTAAATCCTATCCTGTGATATGTAGTGATGAAAATCTCCTTAATCAGGGCGATATTTACAACATTGAGACGGGAAGTCAATTCCCCAGGAAAAATGCGAAAAAATCCCAATTTTCAACAGGAATAATCAATTAACGAGAAATAGTCCATCCTGAGAGCAATGTGAGTTGAAATACTGAATCAACATATTTCTGGTATACTGAAGACACCCTGAGTATATGTCACACATCAATTATTAGCGACAAAATATCATATGAATAACAATGCTTACTTCTGTCAGGCAATGCATACTTCAAAATTCGGACAAATGTAGCTCTCCCATTAGCAAAGGTACAATCTATTTAAAAAATATCAATTGAAGTTCTACCTATTCTCAACATAGTATGATTGTTGCATTTAACGCTCTAAAAAAGTTTTTCGTAAATCACTTTCTATAACCGTTCCGCGGACCCCAGTTTGAGAACCACTGACGTAGACACTATGTACAATACACTAAAAGACTGTATCATTATGCTAAACTAATGTAGGACCTAAATGAAGACTAATGAAGAATATAATGAGGACTAGCAATGACCAAATGGACATATCCGCTTGCATTTATGGGTAAACTGTGTTCCAAGGCAAGTTAAATGGAACCTCCCACTGCACTGGTCACAAGAGAACATGAGATCCATTATCTGGGAGCCTGTAAGTGCAGTGAACCTAACATTGAAAGTTTTCATGATTCTCCGCCTCTGATACACAGGTCGATGGAAATGTCAGCATGATGTTAGATTCGAAGCAGCTAGCCAAATGGCTCCTTAGTTGAATGAAATCGTACTTTATATTTACCGAGTCTTGACCAGTTTCGAGTGATACCTCAAAAGCTATAGCGTATAAAGTTATAAACCACAACTACTTCAATCGGTCTGTGTTTAATGCATCACATTCATCTTGATATTCTTCTGGGGGCAAGTAATATAATTTGCAATTGTTTTCTTGGTTAAATTAGAAGGCAAACGATGCATACTGTCGTAAATATTAACGATATTTGTGTTGCAACCGATGTGGTCAAGGTTGCCATTGACACCAAATTCAGATACAAGACCTGGCAAGGAATTATTTGAACACACAAATATTGCCATTATTAAACCTTTAACATGAGGAGCCATGTCTTTGACCAAACGACTAGTGGTTTATATATCAATATTATTTAGCCAGGCTCCATCAATCTGTACTGCGCGGCCCATTTTTGAAGGAGTGTACACACTGGAGCGCGCATCTATGTAATTGCAAACAATTTCATCGTTTCATACTTACCGACCCCTTGTAACTGTTTCCCTTGTTATTTCTCGAATTCCTTAGATTTCGAAATTTCCCTACATTTAAAATTTTCTATGAAAATAATACGATTTTTACCCTCTCTTATGAGAAAACATCCAATATTTTCCCTGGAATTAGTAAGTTTTTCCCCTGGTTCATAGGTCAGATCCCGGGATAATCAAGGGATCCCTAGATGGTTGGCAAGTATGCGTATTCTGTATAAAATTCACTATTCTTGCTATAAAAAGCGGATGTTGGGACACTTTGGTATAATTCATAATTTATTGAAATGGATTGATGTTGCACATTTAGCAATTTCCGAATGTACATTGGTTAAATTCAATCCTGATTACTTATAATACAAATCTAATGTAAATCTGAAAGAATGAAAAGAAGCACGATTGGAGCGGGCTCCATTTCCCTAGAGCAGGAGCCGAATTACGCTCCTTTTCTGAGTAAGGAGCAGAGGTGGGAGTGCAGCTCCTTTATCAGGTCGGGACCGCGGAGCTAGAGCGCGCTCCATAAAATCAGGAGCGCATAATGCTCTACTCTATTTGATGTTGCCTTACCACTTTCTTGGATTGTAGGACTGATGATTCTATATCTTTTGATCAGGTTGAATCTAGTAGTGAAGACGAGTTTGATACTGGTGCTGGAAGTAGAGAAGTGCTTTGTTCGCCGTTATTGCAAGTATGGGAAGGATGCAGTCATTAGAACATTTTTGGTTCCCTTGAAACATGGACACTTCCTCGAACAACAGAGTCCGATACATGTGCATTTCTTCCTAATATACTTGCTCGTTGCATTGAGTATTCTAGCAGCTGCTCGAAGGGTAATGGTTTCTTCTGTGTTAATAGCAAATGAGAAATGATGATGAGCTAAATCTCCAGACCTATTTGCATTTCAATATTCCCATTTCTGTGGCCACACTGTATAGGTTTCCACACGAATTGTATATCATAGCAGGCAACCTTTTTTGTTCATATGTTGTTCTATCTTTTTTCGGAATTCGTAGAGTCACTACATCCCCTACTTCAAACATTACTACTTTCTCCCATGTAGTTTCTTAAACTTGGTTGCATCCTCTCTGTTTTTCACTGTTTCCAGGCGAGCTTTTTTCCTGTTTGACTCGTGATTATTCTCTACTGCAATATTTCTATAAAACAAAACAGTACATAAGCAATTTATTAGCGAATGGAATGCGTACGCCTAAAATGTTAAAGTATAGCTTTACCTGATTCGTGATGAAATAGACGTTTACTTGAAGGTGAATCTACTTTTCCTGAGGATTGAAGAAAATTTGTTAAGGGATCTTTCACATATTCCGCATCGAACTCCAAAATACGAGAAGAAACCTAATTTTATAAATACTAACTTAAATATTGAACATCCCAGTTAGCAAGTTTGAAAGCGCACTAAAAATCAAATTATGTATAGTCACTCTCCTTAATGATTTGCGCCTTCCAATCGAAAATACAATTACTAATTTGAAAGGGCTTCAATTTTGTCACACCCTGTAAGGATTTTCAGATGTGGCTCCATCGCCAATATGACCTCCGACTTCAGGGTTTGCAATTGAACCAGAACGTTTTTATCCTGGGTGGGTAAGGGATACATCCCTTCGTGGATCCACCACTGAATAGGAGCTAAATCGTTGAGCAAGTCATAACAAAGAAGTAGTATAACTGTTATGGCTGGTGCTATGGCACTGCAAAGGGTATCTCTTCACGTAAGGCTCTATAAATATACACCAGCTGACCAGCGTTAGCAGCAAAAGTTGTTCGTACTACGATATTTCCATATTTCTACTATTTCGTGCTCACTGTGTAAATATTGATTCTTTCCAGCAAGTAAGTCAAATTTTCTAGTAAACTTAAAGTTCATTACAGGTATATTTTGCACTAAACAATTTATTAAGTTGATGATCAGCATTTGGAAAGTAAAAGTTTGGGAATTGCGATCTACGTATTCACGACCTCAGGCATCTGTTTGACCACATTGTTATAGGTGATAATTTTGAAGATATCAAATGAAGAGTAAAACATTCATCAGTCATCACGTTATTAGCAAATAGAACTAGAACATATATTGTATTCTAGGCGTAATATGATCTAACCAAGAAATTGAGTTTTTTGCAGATATGGGGTTAGATCAACGAATTGATAAAAGGATGTAATCCTTCCTTAGTATATACACTTCTATTTACGTTCAATAAACAATTTGTTTGTTCTGATTATCGACTATCTATACGAATCATTGCAATAATGCAACACATCCACTTGTTATGCCTACTTTTGATGTCCTTTTGTATGTACCGGATATACGGATTCATACCAAACCGATTATTAGGTTTTGTTCTGGAAATTGATTTCACCCCTGATTCTATTAATCACCGTCAAATCACGAATATTGCTATACTGCAGGTTACTGAAAAACTACTGGTAGAAAATCCCAATCCTGATCCTGACATAGACAGTACATCACGGATTAATTCGATTGAACTGTTGTCAGCGGAAAATTTGATCCTAGCTTACCATGATACCTCTAGTGATGCCCTCATAGATAGATTCATCGAGGCTATTACAGAAATTAGTGACAGTAATGAAGCAGTTGATTTATCTGGTGATACAATGACAGATGCTGCTGCTCACTTTGATTCTGAGAAATTCAAGCAGGGCATAACAGATTAGTAATGCTAAAGCAGATGGTGATTACCGCAGTACAGTTAGAACAGTATGAAGATGCGAGGGAGCAAGCCGGACAAATGCTGCATACTCTTCAGGATTTCTATAGCCACACTAATTGGGTAGAAATGGGGAAAACTGAGCCTTATACTGTCTTAGGGCGAACTGATCAGAACCCAGATATTGTTGTTCCTGAAGCCAAATCAACTTGTATTAACTGTGTGGAAGATGGAGAAGTTAACTTCCTTCTATCATTATTCGGAGCTATGTACTACTACATATGTAACAACAATATGATTGCTGAAGTGAACGAGGCTGGTGAATTAACCAGTGGATTCTATGGAGGACAAATGGATGAAGATGGCGAAGTGATAGAGAAACCTGATGGAAAGTGTAGCCATGGTGGATTTCTTGATAGCTCGAGTGATTTACCAGCAACTGGTGGTATAAACAAGGACTCTATTGTTGAGGAATTTTCTCCTCATGGTGATCTACATTTTCAGGCCGTTACCTTTGCAATCAGTGCAAGTGAAATAATTTTGAATGAAATAAGAAAGGAAGTAAATAATGACACTAAATTCGCATCATTCCTGAACATAGATTTAGTTAAACATAAGATCGCTAGTATTGCATATGTCATAGACACAACTGGCAGCATGAGTGAAGAACTTCCTGAAATACAAGCTACTCTTCCTCAAATTGAAAGACAAATATTGCGATATAAGGAATCTATTGGTGAAAATGCAGAAGTGAATCTGATACTTGTTCCGTTTAATGATCCAGGTAAATCATTATATGTTTTGTTACTCTGTTCCGATCACTCCTTTTCAAGTAATTGCATAGAAGTTTGTGTTTGTCTTTTGTTAAGTTATTTATTCGTGAATCCGAAAATTCGTACAAACCTACAAATTTTTGAGTCAACTTCTACTGACTTAACAACTTCTCTCACACTATTGTGTTACACCAGCCTATTTTAGCATGTTATCCAAGTTGTTATCGAGCGTATTTACATTAGATTATTGGTTAAGTGGCCTTAGATGTTGCACAGGGTATTTTATCACAATATTGTTGTCTAGTGTATTTAACATGCGACATAGATGTAAGGCTTGCAAATTACTTCATAGTGGACGATTAAGTTGCCCCGCCGGGCCTTTACTTTGGCGGATAGGTACTACTTGACAGTATGCTCAGGACTAAAATAGATTATACCCCGGTAATATTTAAGCATCAGTACAAGTTTACATATAGTTGAGTTGGCATGTGGTACGAGATGACTGGTAATCTTATTATCTAGTATCGAATTTAATTGACAATTTAAATATTTTCTTTGTAATGTATTTTTCTATTTCTCTTTACTTTCGTAATTGAATTTGTGACAATATCCAGTTAATTACGACGGATAAGTATCAGGCCATAGCATAGCATTCTATGGCCATAACCAGTATAATAATAAAACACTGTCTAATTTCCGAATTTGGACAAATTCATATTTCCATTAGGACAGTGTTCCTAAACTGGGGCTCGCGGGGCAATTTCTAGGAGGTCGCGAGATACAATTGATCTTTGTAAATACACCTGGATGTTTACTCAAATTTATTATCACAAGTTCTGATTCAAGTTTATTCTTCACTCCTTTTAGTTAAAAGTGTAAAATACACTAGTTTATCTTATTTTGACAGATACGCCTTGAATTTATTCTTTTCACATACGTTTTAATTACCTGTGAGTGAAAAATTAGGGTCGTGAATTCATTTGACAATTGTTGGGGGGAATCGCCAGGAAAAAGTTTGAGGACCACTGCATTAGAACGTAGTACTTGTACAGCTCATGCTTTACTTTACATATTCTATCATTTCATATCTTTAAGATGGTGGTGTAATTGTGCAAACTACTGATGTTGATGAATTCTTGAATTCCATTGCTCTACTTACAGCTAATGGTGGTGGTGGTGATTGTCCTGAACCGAGCGTTGGTGCAACTATTCGAGCAATATTGGCTAGTGAGCCAGGATCGCCTGTATTTGTATTTACAGATGCAGACGCAAGCGATGAATACAGGCAAACTGAGATACTAGCTTTAATTTCAGATACTCGTGTTACAGTATCTTACATTCTAACAGCCGGCTGCTCCAGAAGAAAGAGGTCAGAAAATGGTCAATCTGATCATATAGATCACGAACAGAGAAGAAGACGTTCAACTCCATCAGATTTGTACTCATATATTGCTGCTTTCTCTGGAGGACAAGTCCTTACCGTGGACACCGACAGTATATCAGAACTATCTTCAATTATATTTCTTTCTTCTGATAGATCTTTCACACAAATTCTCCATAATTCTGGTACAACGTCATTCTCTGGTAATTTAACGTTCCCTGTAGATAGCACAATTAGTATGATAGCATAACTCTCAATGGATTGTCAATAACTAATACTATTCGAGCTCCTGACGGTAAGTCAACCTATAATTTGTTATATCCTTTCTTAGCATTCGTTAATTAGAACAATTATAACTAATTATTAACTAGCATATTGCCATCTTTGTTTAATTTTAATACAGTTAAAATCGGGTTATTTTGATGAACTGATAGCTGACACACCTGTATTTTGTAGTATGTTGTAGTTTGCATTGCTACTGATAATATTTTTTTGGTCTATCTCTAAACAGGAACAGAATTACTCTCTTTGGATCCTACTGCTATATCAGTAGATCTGGATACATCAGCTTCATTTATTGCTACAGTCAATATTTCAAACTCTTCTCTTAATGGATTATGGGAACTAGAATTCTATTCTTCGGGGACTTATAGCATTCAGGTTTCTGGTCTGAGTACTCTGAAGCTATCATACCAACTTTATCAGCTTGATCTAGAATCAAATTTTGGATTTAGCATATTGGAGGCTAAACCTACACCAGGTATATGTAACTACAAACTAGTAATAACATTTCTTGTCATAGTAATAACTACGTACGTTTGATGAGTAATCTCATATGATGTATAATCCCTTATATTGTGTACTGAGCTGGTCTTGCGAGTCAAATGTATCCAAATAACCGAAATATTGTAGAACCCCTCTAGTACGAACACTGTTAAACCCGTTTTCAGGATAAGATGAACAAATAATTACATAAAACCAGTCCATCATATTTTTATTGACGTTAATCATATATTCTAAATCCAGATAAATATGTAAGATAATTATTATATACATGCATTCAAACACACATGCATACACTGTTGAAATTCGTACTCTTTGTCCTGATTTATGTTTTAACGGTGTTTGTATTAGAGATTATATCATACTCGTCAACCTGCCGCGATCCATGATTATTCTAGGGTTTTATAAGAAATCCATGGAAAAATTGGAAATAATAGCTAAAGTGTGGCCTTTTTCCAAAATAATAGACTGAAATTGCTATTTAGAATGTAAAGTTAGAAATCCAGTGAATATTTCGAATCAGCAATATAGTTTGAGGAAAATTTTTACTACTATTACAGTAGACTCCGCTCAATAGGGTCATATCGGGACTAGGCCATTTTGACCCACTAAGCAGAATAAAGGTGTTGGCCCGATTAACAGGAGTAATTTAACACTATTAATATGATTCTGTTTCTGGCCAAGTTGACCCCAGGGACGTCGCCAGGATTTTTTACCTAGGAGCAGGACGAGGAGCAAGGTATTTTCACGCGTTCAGCAGGAGGCTGCCAAGTGACTGATCTATATATTTCTAGTTGGGTATAACCATCCAATTGGGCAGTGGTTTCGTGTAGCCTTGAAATCTGTCAGAGCACAAGTTCAATCTACGAGCAACAAATTCTATAAGAGCGTTGATGGGCCCTGTAAACAATCAGTAAGGTACAGGAGCGAAACCTATCTCAAGAAATAACTTTTGGTTTGCAATTGGCCCAGAAAGCTGGTATTTTTTTCGTAGTTTGGGGTAATGGTGTGGTAGCTCGGAGAATATTTGGGCATCCCCCCGCTGATATTGGGGTGATATTGCATAATATATGAGGGTAAGATGCGAGCGAAGCGAGCCGAAATTTGACAGTTTTCACTTTTCATTATGAGCTAAGGGGCATGCCCTAGGGTACGAGTTTATCAGGGGGACAAGATTTTGCCAGGGGGCATTGCCCCCTCCCCGTGGCGACGCCCTGGTGACCCGATTAACCGGTGACTCTATTAAGCGGAGTCTGCTGTATTTGTAGTATTTGTTTTACAAAAGTCTTGCAAACACGGAATTATGCGATTTTCCTAAATGTGCAATTAATATATAATTATATATTGTACTGATATATTAATTTCGAGTGTTTTATTCTATCTTTTTAGGAGAAACACTAATCTTGTTAATAACAACCTCAGGAGAATATGAAGGAATTGAACTTATCAATATGGATCTTATTACGAGTAACGGAAGTGTACAGCAGCAATTTAACCTAACTAAATTAGGAGAAGATTCATATGGCAGCAAATTCATTCCTACATCGGATATGCTTCAGGTAGGAATAACTGGAGTAGATAGCAATGGGATTACTATCAGACGTGTTAGTGCCACAAGTGTGCAAGTATCGGATATTGATCTAAGATTAGGTGAGTATTTTACCAAATAATGCCCCGGGTTAAGTTTTAATACGGGCTCTCGTCATATTTTATAACAATATTGAGGCTCACATACGATTAACAAAACTAGAGGTTACTGGTGTCACTTAAGATTTAGACATCAATGTCATCTCGCTACATTAATCGCTTTGGAATTGAACATACAATTGGGACAGCCGTGACAGTTGGGAACTTGGCAAGTATGGCTAATATATCTGTCAACCGTACGGGGATTTTTACTATTTTTGTTCTGTACAGGACAGTGACTTAATAGATTTGTACATGGATTTTACTTGAGATAAAGTTACTTAGTTTCCCCAAAAGCGGGTTAAGCACATCAATTAACAAGCTTTCCCCGTTAAATGACTCGCTTAGAATATCTAGCTGCGTTAAAATGAAGACTCTATGTATAGGTTCTATGTATAGGTTCTATGTATAGGTTCTATGTATAGGTTCTATGTATAGGTTCTATGTATAGGTTCTATGTATAGGTTCTATGTATAGGTTCTATGTATAGGTTCTATGTATAGGTTCTATGTATAGGTTCTATGTATAGGTTCTATGCATAGACTCTATGTATAGGTTCTATGTATAGGTTCTATGTATAGGTTCTATGTATAGGTTCTATGTATAGGTTCTATGTATAGGTTCTATGTATAGACTCTATGTATAGGTTCTATGTATAGGTTCTATGTATAGGTTCTATGTATAGGTTCTATGTATAGGTTCTATGTATAGACTCTATGTATAGGTTCTATGTATAGGTTCTATGTATAGACTCTATGTATAGGTTCTATGTATAGGTTCTATGTATAGACTCTATGTATAGACTCTATGTATAGGTTTAGTAGGCAACTTTAATACATAATTTTACATCAAATTACATACAGTAGAACTCGGATAAGACGTACTCGGCTTAAGACGTACACTCGGTTAAGACGTACTATTTCTTATATCCCAAAATATCAGTCATCATTATTTGTAATGCAAACATATTCGGATAAGACGTACACTCGGTTAAGACGTACTAATTTCTGTTTCCCGAGGGGGTACGTCTTATCCGAGTTCTACTGTATACATAGAAACTGGATTGTCTGATATTCATTCAAAAATCTTTTACATTAGTAATTATAGTACACATCCGCTATCGACGGTTATTTCACTTACTTTATTCCCCTATTTACTACTTGGAACATCGTTTGATCTCCTACCCAGCTATCTCGAACATGCGATATTTCCAATGAATTTTTCCCCTCCAGTATTATGTTAATTTAACACAACACACGAGTCTGTGTGAATTCGATAATTGAATTCTAATATAGCATAGCTGAGTTCCAAACTAACCGTTTGTGTATTTTCTCTTAAGTAATTAAATATTTTTTATTTAGCTGAAGGCAGCTATCGCTATAACAGTTTATACCCTGGAAACTCTTCCAATATAACGCTAGTGCTTTCTAACTTTGGAGACCCTGCAACATTTGACATAAATGTATCACATAACAATATAAATTCTACCTTCTCTTATGACAGCAACCAAACTAGTATCTACCTCAATCAAAACGCAACAAAAGATATTATTCTAGAGGTGACTGCTTCAGGAAATGCTACTAATGGAAATAGTATAAAATTTATCGTTACTGCATCAACAGGTTCTGGAACTGATGAAAGGAGTAACTATGTTTCATTCCTGTTTATAGCCAGTACTCTACCACCTCCTGAGTTTACTGAAAATGTAAGTCTTGTTACAGTTAGTATGGTAGGAAGCTAATGAAAGTTGTGTGGCCTTGTTTGCATGGCAATGAACGACGCCACTTTACACATCCTGTAGTAATATAGTGCAACATTCATCCAACTCATAACCGATCATATATACTACACAATTATGACTTGTAGTAATATGGGACCTTTATTAAGTAATTTATTGATAATTCAACAATATATTTACATATGAGAAATGGAAAATGCCAACATCTGCTTGTTTCCTTTGAATAGCGGTTGAGAGAAGTCTATAGGTATATTTTGATATCCGTATTCATAAGCATGACAAAGAAATTTCGATGTTCAATTCATTACTATGATAATAAGATTTAGGCATCCAGCCAACAGATGCAATACATATTATTCAATTCAAGTTTTATTAATTACGTGACGTACTATGTACTTCCTTTATAATCGGTATAAATGCAGTTATAAGATATCTGGGAATTGTAGAATTCGAATTCTAAATGATATTCCATTACTTTTTCTTCATAACGGACAAACAGACAAACAACATTTGAGATTAATAATACACAGTCTATTATTATTGTCTATAGACATGATTCACCTGTAAAATAAAATTATGATCCTTCTCTTAGTTCTCTTTATTCCATAATTTTACTGTGTAGTTTATATTAATTCTTCTTTAGATAATAGCCGCAGCTGTGAAGGAGAGTGTTAGTGTCCTGCTGCTGATATTTATTTTATTGGCTAACATTTCTCTACAACTCTTTTAGATACAACTATTACTAATTAGTTACGTATGTCGAAATATCTACTCAACATTATACTTTATTCTTTTGGTAATATTTAACCCTTTTTCACTTTTTCTAACTTTTATAATATCACTATTTTGTATTTTTATTCTAAACACTATCTATTCTATATTATTTCTATAATCTCAATATTTATTTATTATCCTCGTTAATGATATAATTATTTAAATTAATGGAAAAGGCGTGACGCCACCCAGGGCAGGGGTGAACTCCTCTTCAGGGTATGAATCGTAACGAAATATTTAGGAATAAGAGGAGTAATTACTCAACCTTTTATAAACATTATTATCCTATTGATCCATAGGAAATTTCATGCTTATTATGAGTATCAGGACACAAGAGCTTGTTTTCCCAACGAACCTATTTCATAGCTATAGGAGATATCCGGTTGCGGTTGGTCAGGTCCCAACCGGAGCAACCGTTACAGGGTTAGCATTTACAATATAGGGCAGGGTTTTCAATCAGGGGAGGCGGACCAAGACAACCTGAAATAACTTCACGAGAAGATGTCTTCTAATAATAATAATTTATCAGTCTATGTATTGCAGTCTTCTTTTTTAAGGAAGTGATGCGAATTGCTTCACAGCAGCAGCAGCATTAGTAATTCATTTAGGTTTTAAAAGGTAGTTTGCAATTAGGAGATAGACTGAGATTTCTAGTATGCTAACCCTGTGAAATTAACTGCATAGTAATCTTATTGTCAGTGTGAGTAAGACCTTACTTACCACAAACAGCTTGTATGCTCTCTGTATGATAACAGCAGCTCTGATTTATCCTGAAAAATCCAGCTGGGGAGCTTTTAGAAGAAATCATAGCTGTTATCATACAGAGAGCGTACAAGCTCTATAGATATAGACAACAGTAGATCAGAATCAGTTAGAACAGTCATAATACGACTTAATTGTGCGAATTTCATGGGCAAACAGAAGCTGCATGCTGTTACTATATCAGTCTTTCAATGTTATCGCGGTCAGATATATCTTCAAAATAGAATTGTCTGCCTGTTATTTCAGTTCAAAGGACTGTGAGAACATTAAACGTAAGAATGAGATTCTTGAGCTATGGGGTAATGAATTGGTACACATGATACCTTAACTACTCACTCATTAAAGTTAAGAGAGAATATGAACTATAGCTACACTCAAAATACAGGCTTTTTGTTTACTCTTTAGAGGATTCAAGACTCGCAAGAACTCTCAATTATATGAAAGCAATTTATGTGATTATTCTCAATTATTACAATGTATAATTTTCATGCCTAATCTGACCGATTGAGCTTTTGGGATTCATTTTTGGATGACGTAACTAAATGTGTCCATAATTCCGATTCTAGACAAAACTATAAAAATCAGGTTAGTTACTTTATGCACATGTTTATGTACAACATATCCCAAAGTGAACCCCTACAGTACCGTTATCAATGAAAAGCTCAACATTTTACAATTTTTGGAGATTCAAAATTACAAAATTTAACTGGTCGTATCAGCTGATATGAAATATATTTTGAGATATTTTTTATGAATATTATGGCTTTAACCTTTTATACGTTTAGCCACGTGTCATAACCATCTATATGATACTATTATACTTGAGAATATTTATTATTGTGTAGAATGTTAGATAATCTAGAGAGTTTAAATAAGTATTTACAACACATTTTTGCTTAAAACCTTGGTATCTATGAAATAATTATGTACCCAGTAATATAAATTTGTGTACATACTTATAAAGTATATATACAAGTGAATTTAATTCTAAGCATTGCCTCAAATGAATACCTCGATGATACTTAATCTCACAATATTACTGCTACTACTACTACTGCCAGTAGTAGATTCCCTTGATGAAGATGTGATTAAGTGTACAATAACTGGTCAAATAATTACTGTAGATAGTGTTGTTATATCTCCCAGCCCTATTATTAGAGGTAGAAATATGTCTATATCATTAACATTACACATTGAGTATACTCTTTCGAGTGGTCAAGTTCACTTGCAAATATTTATAAAGATATTCAAAGATTTTCTTAAGTTGTTCGATAGAACGTATCCTTTGTCCTACTTCTCATCAAATCAACTTCCTTTAGCACCAGGAGATCATGCAGTGATTTTAGAGAATCACATTCCTAGCCAAACTCCTATTGGAAATTATTCCGGTCTACTTTCAATATTCGACCAAGACATGCGTGAGGCGTGCATTAAATTCAATTTCATAATTCTAGCCACATCTCTTTGATTCTGCTACGAATCAGCTAATCATTATTACTATACTCTAACTGTATTGTGTTGCTTATTAATCCAATTAATCATTGTATCACACTAAGTATATTATTTAATGCGCAGTCTAATATACGTATCATAGAGTACTTGAAACTTCGTGCCTCGGGCATCAAAAAGTTCTGAAATTTTTCGGAATTTTGACTTTTTTGTACGACATGTTCGAGGACACTTTTGTATTATTCAAAATTTATTGAAATGGTTAGACGTTACACATTTAGCAATTTCCCGAATATAGAATTGTTAAATCAATCCTGATTACTTAAAATACAAATCTAATGTAAATATGAAAAAATTAATTGCAGCACGATTGGAGCAGGAGCCGGAGTGGGTTCCATTTCTCAGTAAGGAGAGGAAGTGGGAGCGCGGAGCGAAAGCGAGCTCCAAAAATGAGGAGCGCTTAATGCTCTTCTAAATACATACACTAGGCCCTCGGTAATCCGAACAGAACCTAGATTTGATATACATTTTGCAAAATGTTATATATGTTCGTAAAGAACTAATTATATAGGAGTTAGCTGTAGAATATTACCCATACAGTCTACATACTGTATCATACATGTTCAAAACCTTTCACCGTTTGTTAAACATGTGTAAATATGTCAGTAATTGGAACAATTATTTTTATGAATGGTCAGTCCCTTACAGAGCTGTTCGGATTAGCGAGGAACTGTGATTCATTGTAAATATTTTTCTGAGAGCTCGAGGAGGAACTTTGCTTGAAAGGAGTGTGTTTACATAAATGAATACAATAGTTATGTTATCATTACATTTATATTTACTTGCTAGACAGCTAGAGCTCTTCGCGCTTCAATTACTAGGTCACTTCGCTACATGCCTCGAAAATTGCCGTTTTAAATTAGATTATATACCTTGAAATACGAGTGTGAAGTTAGCAGCGAGTTCGAGCAGTGAAATATGAAACAACTTATAAACTTAAACATCTAATAAATCACATAAAATAAGGTGCTAGACAATTTTCAGATGAATCCACCAGTAAGGGAATTTATCCATTTTATTTAACTTAAGCAGTGTGGAAACGCAAACACTTTGTATATTTCATTCCAGATATTATTCAGAGTAGCTGATTATAGGAAATTAACACAGTAAAATATGTGGAATACTCCAATTGGCGTGAATTTCTGGTCGAAATGCTGGTTCGAGGATTTAAACGTAAAAACCTTTGTTCGTGTGACTTATATTGTATTGTATCATTAATTCATAATATTGAAATTATTTCCTACTTTGCCTACTAGGCAACCTAAGTGGGATATTATACGAGTTCAGAGTTCTAGGTCAGAATTTCAATATCGAGCCAATTTTCTGCAAATTTAAGTGTCTTTGTCACCCAAATTATAGCTTGAATTTCTATTTGTGGGTGTAAAACTTGGGATCCAGGAATTTTTCAAATATCCAAGGAAAGTATTCCTACTTTGCGTAACTCCTACTTAGCGTGGAACAATAATGCCAGAGATATGAATTAATAAATGTCAGCTTCAAATGAGATTACCAGATACAATTCTTGAGATAAATATTATCAGTTAACATGAATAATTATTACATACAAACAAGTAACAAGATATCGTAGATATTACTTCTTCCGATATAGAGCTTGTTGGAAATAAAACTCTTCTTCTGTTAGAAGCGGATACAATTGTGATTTAGAATTTGTGTGTGTATTAGACTGTAATTCTTTATCAGGAATACGTGAGTCTGAGTTTATAGTCTCAATAGTTGATAGATATTCAGAATCTTTCTCAAAGGTATGACTATCCAGAAACAGAGGTTGTGGAGGTATTTTCGAGTTTTTCATATTATTATTATTGCCCAAATTTACCTCCTGCGGTTTAGCCTCCAGGGAAGGATCAATGATTGAATCCTCACCTAAAGATTCTGTCCCAATCCCATCCTCAACTTTTGATAAAGTATCATTTTTGTCAATCGAATTAGAATCATGAGCAAGATATACATTTGTATTATGCTTCTCCTCATCAGTCTTAGATAGGAAATGCTTAACGGCCTTCCTTAATCGTATATTAGGGATGAGATCGTCTGGAAAGCTGTCACCTTTCCTACAAGTTTTAAGTGGACAATGAAAATTATTATCAATTAAATAATTTCTAATACATTCATCACAAAAACTATTGTCACAACATTGTATACTAACAGCATCAATAACTAGTCTATGACAGAGTTTACACTGTAATTCTTTAGGAATAGAATGTGAGGGATTAGCATTTGACAAATCCTTAGTTATGGCATATTTGGGTCGTTTTGCCAAGACAGGTTTATCCACAATAGGAATAACATAGTCTCCTCTACGATTAACATAAACACCTTCTTTAATATTGTTTCTATCAATGGAGTCCCCAGGAATGGTTTCTAACATTGAAGAAGGTATCCCTTTAGGACGTTTAATCTTAACATTATTTGAATTAGAATCTTTATGTAATAGAGGGCATTTGTCTTTATAGTGTCCTGATCGTCCACAGGTATAACATCTAATTGAATTGTCGATTTTAACTAATAGTCCAGTCTGATTCATCATCTTTTGAATTTTATAATCTTCAGACTTGTCAATATTAAACAAATCAGCTTCTTGGTTGCCAATATCTACAGTGCTTGATTTAATTCTGTCAGAAATATCCTTTTCTGCACGTCTCTTTTGGTTAGCAATAATAACTTTAGAAGAGAGATTAGTTTTAGGAGGAGGGATTCTCTTAACTATAACAGAGACATTCCTTTGTATCATTTCTGTTTCTTCAAGATAAACTCTCTTATTTTGAGCATTAATGATCTCTAATGGTGTGTGGTTCATGTGTTCTGCATTTAGTATTTTGATTTTTAGATCAGAAAGGGATATCTCTAAGCCTTGAAACTTTATTTCTGAATACGTCATAGTATTGCCAAATTTATAATGAATAAGAGATTCATAAGACATCGTTATGGCTGAAATAATCTATATTATTAAATCTCAATTGTTGTTTGTCTGTCTGTTTGTCCGTTGTCAAGGAAAGAATTCACGGTATGCAATTTTGATATTGTCGCATAACTATGTATTTATCGTGTTTATCAAGGAAGTAAATAGAATTCAAAAAAACTTCACTAAATATATCGAACATATATTTAGCGAAGTAACAATCGAACGTATTAACCGAGTTCTACTGTACCAAACATAAGATTTGATAATGTTTAATTTGAAGAAACAAATCATACTAAATAGATAATAATCAGCTAGTATTGGTTAATAGTCATAGGTCTGAGGTCATTAGTGAGAGATTTAAGTTCATCAATCTCTATTTGTGACCGAACAGATAGATTGGGGCCTGTGAGAGGGATGGGGATCGTGTTTTCGGGAGCTGGCATACCTTGAGGACATTGGACAGACTTATGTCCTGGCTGTTTGCATGTGTGACATATTACAGTTTTACCGCCCATTTGGTCCGCCTGTCCCAGCTGAGGGATCTCAAACTTGGGATGTAGATATTTACATTTAGGCCCCTCAGGACAAAATCCTCCCACATAGTTTATGCAGATAACACGACGTAGATGTTTGTGTTTGCAATTGGGTCCATGCTTACAGAATCCACGTAGATACCAAGCACATTCTTTAACTTTAGATTCAGGGTCAATGTGAAGGTACTTACAATCTTTATTGTTACATTCTCTAAACTTTGAATAGAAGTAACATTCTGGCATTTTACTCATGTCATATTCGTGTAGGAATTCACAGTCATCTCCCTTCTTACAGAGATAGCGGAGCCAGTGCTTACATACCACAGTCTTCTGACCGCGTACGTGACGTAGGGGGCAGTAGGAGCCTCTGACACAAGTATCTCTCATATAGTACTCGCAAATAGAGGCACGTGATTTGTCCATTCCGTAGAAAGGGAGGTTTCTCAAACCTACTTGCTCATGTAGGAAGCTGTCTATCTCCAGATCATATCCTTCTACACTAGCTACTATGTCCTGCATTATGTAGTATTATACTGCAATGCAATTGTAGTTATAAATAAATCAGTCAGAATCAGATCGGATTGAATACAGTGTAACTTACACAAATGGGGAACCAGGGAAGCCGAAAATGCTACACTGGCCCGTTTCTTGGGTGTGTAGAGTCCGATTTCACAGATTTATCATATTTCCACAAATTTTTGCATATAATTCAAAATGATGTTAAATTTTCGTTTTCACTGTTTGTCAGGAGTAATTGAGTATTTGGATAATCTCTCACTCAGTGATTAATCATGTGAATAAGCAAATCTTTACATCTTCTCACACATATTTCAATCATTTCAAATGTTAGACAGGGTAATTGTAGGATTTTATTCGGAATCTTATACATAGGATTTGAGGATAAAACATGAAGTACAGTAGGGGACTAATAATATTGAGTATCCTGAAATATTTATCAGATCCAGGAGCCCAAAATCAGTTGGGGTCTGGTGTATTGCGGTAACTATATGGAGTGGGGTCATGGGGGACACGTCCCCTGAAAAGAACAAAAACAAATAACTCTGAGCTGCACTACCACTACCGGTCTGCGGTTGGACATTTTCTCATATATTATTAACATAATTGATAAATAAGTAGTAGATGATCAACAAAGTTAAATGAATATAGTGCAACCTCGATTATCCAAACTAGTTGGGACCTGGCATAAGCGTCGGACAATCGACTGTCCGGATAATCGAGGAATTTATACATAGTAGTCGATTAGGAACTGGGACCAGGGGCCATGTTCGTATAATTGAGGTTGCATTGTACTTTATTCTGATGAAGGATGATCAATTTTTAACCAATACCCAGAAATTTTATATTATTCCGAAAGACATATCTATAGTTGCCAGTGCCGAAATTGGTCGGAAGTCCCATTTTCGGTCATACGTTGAGTCCTAGGACCAGTCGAAAGGCGCAAAAAATCGAAATAATAACGATATCAAAGTATTAGCAGATAATATAAGAACACTGGTGAGGCTCTGACTATAAAAATAAAATAGAATGGACGTGACTAATAGTCACTGCCAGCAAATGAAGAATCTTCTCCGAACCTCTCAGGACCGATCGCCATATATCCGCCATCACAAGCCAGATCAGATCCAGTCACAAACCCAGCATCATCACTCAGCAAGAATGCAATAGCGCTAGCTACTTCCTCAACATTTCCGATTCGGTTCAGCATGTGGAATTTCCCCCATACTGGTTCCCATTTTTCCCTGCCTCCCTCTTTAGCGGCCTTAGCTACCTCTGGGGTCCATGTCCAGGAAGGGCTGATGGCATTTACACGGATATTATCTCTCCCCATGTCTAAAGCCATGCATCGCGTCATTGCAGATACTGCGCCTTTCGTAGCATTGTATGTCCACCTTTTCACCTACAGTACAGGGGATGTATCCATTAACAAAACTTGTTTTATCAAAGCCTATCGTTTTATTTAACTTACGAACGCGCTTCGCTTCCTCGCGGTACGCGGTTGCGAACATTTCGTGTCCACACTCGGGCCTACGGCCCACAAGCACATAACTCATAATTTACATATGATTAATCCAAAAGTGTTAAAATCGGATTCAGCATGTTGGATATATTTAGTAAAGTTATTTTGAATTCTATTTACTTCCTTGATAAACAAAATAAATACATAATTATGCGACAATTTCAAAATTGAATACCGTAAATCCTTTCCTTGACAACGGACAGACAACAATTGTGATTTAATAATATAGATATTATGGAAAACTATGCGAAATTAAATAATGCTATTAAAATTCGCTATTGGGGTAGTGGGGTTGTTAAATGGTACATACATAATCTTGAATTGTTGTGTGAATTCCAATTGATTCAGGAAATACTAAAACTAGTATCTTGGCGTCCCATGTTTACTCTCTACAGCAATGCGCCAAACGTATTTGCTTCCGTTTCGTATGGTTAAAATTAAAAACCGTGCACTGTATGAAGCTTACCTGTGCAATACTCCTAGAAGTGCTAGATACATTGACAATGCTGCAGGATAATTTTAACTTCCTAGCTTCCAACATATATGGTTGTACTGCTGTGACCATGTTAGCATATCCAACAACATTCACACTGAAGCTCTTATCCCAGTCCTCTTTCTCAGCATCGAACGCTTTACAGCCGAAATAAGCAACCGAATTAACCAATCCCTGAACCATTCCTCCATTAGCATTAGCAAACTTTTCAACAGCCTGTGCGCACATTTTCTTGTTGGTTACATCAACTACCTGATAAGAAACATCTGAGGCATATTTATCCGCTACTTCCTTTGCACCCTCGCCGTTGATATCAAATATTTGTACAATGGCCCCCTCCGAGTGAAGCCGCGCTACGGTACCTGCTCCAATGCCAGATGCTCCCCCGGCGACTATTATTGGCCAACCCTTCATTCGAACACAAACAGGAGCTTGTTTACTTGCCATTCTATTAAAATTGCCAAAAGAGTGAAACCAGTATTCAACAATAATACAGTACATCATGAATTGAGAAATATAGTCAAATATTAGAAATGTATCGAGTCTGGTGCACGAGTTTTGTATTTACTTAGAAAAGTATGATGTTAACCGATTACGGCCGAAGTGTTACGTTCGTAACGAAAAGGAACACGTTAATGTTACCACTTCGTTTTACTAATTCCCGCACCCAAATCGAGATTTCAGCACCTTTTTGACGTCATAAAATGACACATTTTCCTGCAGTATTCGGTTAATGCATTTGGTCCAGAAATATTGTACGTATTAACCGGAAATACATCTTGAGTTCTCGAGTAGGAACTAAAAGAGTTATACTATCTATGCATAAAATTAATATTGGTTACAGTAATTTTGTAATTTAATATTCATCAACCGATTTACAACAAGTGAACATTTCTTGTCTAACCTCTTGGGGAAATAGGAATACGGTGGATTTACTATACAGGGTGACAATTAAGTTCTGATACACGAATATACTCTGGGTTTTCCTAAACTAGTTATTCTTTCAATCTAAATTTCACTGACAGTTAAAGCATATTATAATAAAGCTTCCTTTCCAATTCTATTCGATATAACCGCCTTTTACCTTTACTACAGCTTTAAGTCGTCCTTGAAACCGTTGGACAGATTTACGGAGTTCTTCTTGCGGAATTTTCTCCTATTCTGTAATCAAAGCCTTCCGCAGAGATTCCAAATTTCTATGCGGAGTAGCGCAGGCTCTGCTCTGTAAAGTCCCCCAGACGGAATAGTCAAGTGGATTCAAATCCGGACTTGAAGGAGGCCATTCTTCCTTGGACAAAAAGTCAATATTTTCCCCTAAAAGCCAGGATTGAGTTGCTTTCGAGGCATACGCTGGCGCAGAGTCCTGCTGGAATATCCAGGGTGTGTTTTTGAACAAGGATGAACCAGCAGATTTGATTACAGGCTCAAGAATCAAATCTCTATATGTTTGCGAGTTAATTTTGACCCCTTGTGGGACAAAAATCAACTTTGTCCGAGAATCTGCGGACACCCCAACCCAGACCATCACAGAAAGCAGTCTTTGCACTCGATCGATGAATTTAATGCTCTCAGGGATGTCTTTGCATGAGGACGCAATAATTCTATCATTTTGACGGTTAGTTGCTTCTTCTACCGTGAAAATCTTTTCGTCCGAAAACAATATCTGTTCATAATCTTCATTTACGAGGCGCCGCAGAAGCCTTTTGCACCTTTCAAGTCTTTTTACCCGAAGAGTGGGAGTGACATGATGAACTGTTTGCCGTTAGAGTGATTTAAGTCCCAGGTCCTCATGTATCACCTTTCGCAATGTTTCGCGATTAACAGAGTACTTCCTTGCCATCTTCCGGATTGACCGCCTGGGATTTCGGCCGATTTTACCGCGGAGTTTTTCCCTTAGTGCTCTCGTACGAACTATAGTCGGTCGGCCAGAACGAGGCTTGTCCTCCACACTTTTGGTACCGTTATATCGTTTAATAGTACGATAAATGAATAATCTGTTGATCTTTTCACTTGTCAGCTTTTTCAAAATCTCGCTCTGTGTGCTCCCGGTCATAAATAATGAGATAATTTTTGACCTCTTTACTTCCACGTTGAAATTTCTGATTTTATGCGTATATAGATTTAGATTACTGTTTGAGCATAACAGGAAGACATATACGTTAGAATATAAATGATAGAAATGGTAATATAATACATTTGAAACGTATCAGATCTATCGGAACTATATATCAGAACTTAATTGTCATCCTGTAGTATTATAGTGATTATAATATATTGAATTTAGCTATGCAACAATTTTCTCAATTTTGGTCGAGAATATTCAATGCTAGAAATCAATCAAGGAATATCACTGGACAACATTTTACAACTTATTTTTTATTCCTTGCTCGTTTCAAGTTTACCTAGACTAATATGGCCATGCTGAATCCAAATCTGACCTTAGATTTTTTCTAACACGTCACGTTTTTGAGATATGACATATGCACACAACAACCCGTAATTGTCATTTTGGCTAATTTTGGCTGTGCAGAACAAAACATTACATGTAATAAACACAGTGATTGCTAGTGAAAATAACAGAATTATCATTTTGCACAATTTAACACAACCCAGGATGATTAAACCAGACAAAAATAACATTGTATCCTCTCAAAAGTGCTTATACACTTGCTCTTTCGAGCATGTTCAGTGTCAGTTTCACGCTGGAGAAACCAGCAGTAGTCCCCCATCATGTTTGGGTTAAATCGACCTCTATACCGCGATTCCATCACGGTATAGAGGTCGAAAATCCAGCAATATTTGTTGTGCAAAAATAACAATCCGACGTATGGTTTTTAGGTTCTCGCCAAATCATAGGTACCGCAAATGGCATGGATTTCTTCTTTCCATTAAGCCATTGGATTAGACTGGCATAGCAGACGGTACAGCAGATGTGAGGTGCCCAGTTCTTGCCTTGGTCACCAACTTTGCAACCAAAGTAATACTTGTAGCCAATCTTGACACGATTGGCAATATTTCTTCGCTGGGGCTTCGGCGTAAATTTTCCACAAATATAGCAGAAGTTATCTTGGTGGTTCGTGCATTGTCTTCTGCTCGTATTCATTTTAAACAAAAAGCTTAAATACACAATCAGTTACAAACTAAAAATTCTGCAAAACAGTAATGTTGTTGGTTTATCGATACAGTCTACAATCCACCCGCAAGTAGGCTAAATAACCCCTCCTTATAGCCATGGCCAAGAACACTCAAGAATGCATTAATTGTCAAAAGATTACATTTACAAAATAATGTTAATATTAACCGTACATAATATGCATTGTTGACTAGCAATTCGCTGGGAAAGAAAATTGTACAATAGGCCTAACTTGTACTGTATAGTACCTTATAATATAGTGCCAATCAATGCAAAATCCGAATTTCGTGAATTTTCATATCTTGAAATCCTGACGTGATAGACCAATTCTGATTTCAGATTTGGAATCAACATCCCAAAGTTAGTCTAGGTAATATATTTTCATTTGAGGAATAAATTTGATGTTGCCCAGTGTATTCAATGCTAGAAATCAATCAAGGACCAAAATAGGCTATAAATTTCAATATTATACAACATATACTACTGTTAAGAACGGATATAGGTTTTTCAATGCAGTCAAAGTCATGAATATACAAATAAATAAGTTAAAATACATTTGGAGCATATTTATATATAATTGAGTTTTGAAAACTAAAATATACAAAAAATTGAGCAAAAAAAAATTTCTATTTTATGCCTAAATTCTGGCTAAAATAATAATCAATAAACTCGGCATTAGGAGATAAAAATATTAAATTATCAGAACTCTCTACCAATTGATTGAGTTGTATGAACACGACATCATCCGCTGGTTGTACAAACCACCCCATTATATCTGAATAATGCCAGAACTCGCATATCGAACCATGTGTGGAAACTTCAACCCCGCATTCAATCTGTTTAATTCCAATATGATTTGTTCCAATGACAAAAATGCAATTAACATGCTTCAATCGACTGGGAAGCTTTTTAACCAGGACTATAGGAAGAGAAATTGCATTACTACTACGAGAATCGGTCAGCTTCTCCAGGAATATGTTAAAAACGGACATAGTGTCATGCTTACTCATCGATTCTACTTCTGCCTGAATTGAGTGTACATGTGGGGAGACTCTCTGAAGATGAGAAGGAACAAATTTCTGCACATCTACATTCCTGTTACCAGATATTCTCCTGTAGATGAGGGTAGTACAGGCAGAATAGCATTTACTTAGCGTGTTATCTCTTACTGGGAATATCCCCTTCACAAAACCAATCCAACTTATACAGAACAAATCACTATCAGATAAATCGTTCATTCTACACACAAACTCATTCAATTTATCAGAATTCAATCTAACATCAATACCATCCCTGACAGTAACTCTAACGATTTTACTCGTCACTACTCCCTGACTAGCAAATGATTTCTTCCAATCTATAAAATGTATTTTATTCTTCACGTCAACTGAGAAACTCTTCTGAGGACGGTAAGTTTGATAAAGTTCTCCTATAACCTGTATAATTAGGAAAGAGTTAGGAGATGAGTAGGAGTGCTGGAAACAATTGAGAAGTAACTGCATACTATCTTGTACAGGAAGAGCTAGGTTAATCAGCTGTTTATATACTTTAAGGTTTGGGAGTATGAAAGACATAGGCCAGTAATCTTTAAGCAATTTGCTATAATCAGGGAGTTTATCTAGAAAAGATGATTTTTCAGAATCTGAGGAAGGGGGGCTAACTCTTACTCCACAATTAGAATTAAGAAACACAGAATCATCACATTGCAAAACATCATAAGGTAAACCATTTGTATTATCTATTTTTTGAGATCTAGAATTGGAGAATGATCTGTTTGGAGTAGCATTACCTGATGAATAAATATGGGAAATAACATGAGAATGATATATATTGGATGTCAGGGTGATATATATACACGTCATAGTCAGAAGTTCATCACTAATATTTTTCAAACCCAAGAAAAATTCATTGACAGTACAAATGATGAAAATTATTGCGAACACATTTTCAATTTACATAAGCGTAATACAACTACACTACTGAGAACCAGTGTATCTTACATATATGTTCGTTAACTACGCATGTCGCATGTAATTGCGTATACATTACCAAAGAAATTACAAGAAATTACGGAATATTAGTGGTAATGAAAAATTCCTATATACTATGGAAACAAATTCTGAGGAGGCTTGGTCCTCTGATATCCCTGAATATAATTCAAATTGGGTAATGGTCCCTCGGAGTCTACGGCTCTGCGGTCTACTCAAGACGGCCCTCCGCCTCCAAGAACTCCCGGTGTCCTGTGACCTAACCTCCCCTTACTGGATTAAACTCGCACAAAAATATTGTGCCAGATAAATTTACATATTCCTCACCTAGTGTCTCATAAGATTTAATTGAAGAAAAGCTCTTGGTTTTAGGTTTAATAGGAGGGGGATGCTTCTGCTTCTTTCTCGGAAGTTCAATATGCTGGTTGAATCCATAGTTCGATACTCTCAAGTCTTGCTTATTCTTTCCTATTAATAAATAATCAATGGTTATTCTATATCTACTGAGTACAACAGCTATGACGCTATAGACACCCTGTCAGTCAGTTATAAACACTAATGTCAAGTATCGATGAAAGTTGTATGTTAAAATCAGAAGTGGCGGTAGCTAATCCGAGGCCCCCCAGCTACATACTTTAGTAACTACTAACTAGCCCGATTAATCAAACAAATCATATTTCATTAAGAGTCTAGTAGTCTTGGGTGCCGGCTAGTTGCCCTGTCGGCCTTAAATTTCCCGACAATTATGTGTTAGACAGTCTAGTGCGAATACATTCCTCGGGAACAATTTCATAAGAGATCTAATTTAAATTAAATACACTATTTATTAATATTTACAATATCAGCTGATTGTTAGTTTCTTACCAATCTGGTCGAAAGTGTTGACATCAATAACAGTTCTCATCTCAACTTTTTCATCAGGTAAGGTTTGAATTTCGTTTATAATAGGCATAGATAAGTCATTAAGATCATGATATCTGTGTTCTAAACAATATTTATACTGTATGTTACTAAATAACAAGTAATATTACGAAATATTCTTGTATTCATAATAATTGCTAAACTGAGGATGGAGTATAGTACAAGCAGCCCTCGCAGTTCGCGGTTTGATCGAGAAATTTTCACCGATTTATTTGAATGGCTAATATACTTTCATCACATGTATTGAGCTTGTACCTTCCTCTTAACATTAGATCTATACTATTAAAACGCGATTAATCTATGTTATGTGTATATATACATGTTTGTATGTTCGGGATTGTTTGAAGAAACTAGAAGACCCCCAGGCTTGAGTTTTGGCATACAGGGGTATTTTGGGCCTGGCTTGGACATGTTTGAGTCTAATGAAGGAACCTAACCCTACTATTCTCATTAAATGAATATTACTTCTGAATACGTATTATACTAGTTTGTCTGTGTTCCATGATTATCATTATAGAGCTATTAGAAACTACTTTAGTAACTAGAATGCATATACGTAATGATAATGTTTAGTATTAACCTGTTGAAGATTCGAGAAGTGAGATATTGGTATGAGATAACTGACTTGGTTTGGCTGTAGTAGCAGGAGTATGATACTTTGGTCTGGTGTTGTGAATGTTCCTATTGCTAGGATCCATCTTAGGTAGTTTTAAGGCCGTTGGTTTATTAGCGGGAGGTTTCAGTATACGAGTAGGAGAGCTAACATTTTGTGTGAGAGAGTCCAGTATCAACTCAGCCCATTTCTCCATACATTCCTCACAATCTACCTCCAGTAGTATAGTCTCTTCAAGGTCTCTTATTCCAACAGAAATAATCCAAGGCTTGCCAGACCCTCCGTCTGGATACATGACATCTCTACGTGATACTTTTAGAGATTTGAAATCAAATGTAAAAAGCAGTTGATCAGCATAGAAACTGTCATAACACATAAGAGTCCCATTTTTATGCAATTGGAACCATCTACGTGCCCAATTAACATGTGGTCGTATATTAGAGAAGTTACCCTGCAGTATCTTCATAAACAGAAATCCTTGTTTAGCTACTCCAGACATACCTCACTGTATTATATGGGACTAGATGCTGCTTAAACAAAAGTAGTATCTTATTATGATCAATATTGTTTGGTCGCTTTTATTAGAACCACTCTGGTCTAGATCAATATAATTACACAAGATTGCTTAACGACGTAATATTGCGAATTGTCGTACAACCCAGCACCCGCTCACCAGCATAAACAACTACCCATTGACTGTAAGTGCTAAAATTCACAATTTTCTCTATTTATGATATAACAACAAATTATGCAAATAATAAGTGAATTAACCTCAAATCAGATAAACTTTAATCTAGTAGAACTAATCGCATATGCTTCTGACAGACTAGAAGATTTCAATTTAGAACATATAAATTTAGATTTTTTCATACATGTAGTCTGGTAGGATATGACAAATGTAGGTGTGTTATGTCCCCAGATGAGCTCAGCCCCGCTTCCCTCTGAGACAAACAGTCCAATCAGAGCTGTGTAGCGTTCTGGATAACAAGAATAGACAGGATTATAGACAACATCTTTAGAGAATATCTTGTTAATAGGAGTGAAAGGATCGGGATCAGGAGATGCTATTACGGACTCACAATAGCTCCTAGCTAGATTGGACCTCATTAGAATCTCTCCAGTACCAGATGTACAGCAAGCTATTGAGGGTCCTAGTCCAAAAGATTTTGAGTAGCAGCCACACCCTGTTACAGCTGCTGGACCTATACGACCTGGATGCTTTAGGAGCAAACCTCCACTCGAACAACCTACAGATGGAAGAATAATGAGGGCTTGTGAAAAGATTGTATACCAATTTTACATTATAAAGTAATATACTTGTTCTCACAAAATTTCCACTATTCGTAGCGATCAGAGACATTATAAGACATTTAGCTGCTCTATACTTAAGATAAATCCGAGCCGAGGCACACACTGTTGACCATTTAGCAGCGACCTAGCAAGCTAAGCTAAGCGCGGTAATTAAAAGTATAACCTGAAGCAGTTCTTCCAGTAGAGTCAACAGCTACTGCTCCTACTGTATCTGCTAGATTAGTTGCAGTAGTGTGCATTCCAGTTGTAGAGTTCTGTTGTCTAGATACAGCATCAATCTCCTCTCTGAAATATCTATACGAATCCTCTGTAATAAGATCTTCAGGGGAACACGTCCTCAACCCTTTCTCTCTACAGAAGTGTTCAATTCCAGATTCTGATAGCATTAACGGTAATACAAGGCCATTTGTATCCACCCCTCTTCTACAGTTATCTAACAGAAGTCTAGCACCACGAATAGGATTAGCTAGTATTTTGCAACAACAAATACTACCAAATGACCCATCATTACCGTCCATAATACTAGCATCTAGCTCTGGGAGACCTACCCTATTCAAGTTAGAACCAATCCCAGCGTTTAGATAAGAACAACTCTCCAACACAGCTATAGCTTCTGTCACAGCTTCTACAGCAGATTTCCCTAGTAATAATTGCTGCAATCCGGAATCACATGCTTCTCTGCAATAAGGTTGAATTCTCTCTAACAGAGATTTGGAGTAGAATCCACCACCCGTGTGGATAGCTATAGCACCCTGAGGTACGTGTTCCTCCCTCCTATCCCTACTGGTGCTGCTACAAGCGGGATCCATAAGAGCTGGGTTTATACGTAGGTATATTGAAAAATCGGAATTTGTCCTAAATCCAAATTGGTAATCGTCCATATTCAAATATCTTAATTCGACCTCAAATAATAATGTCAGAAGGCCAGAATACAAGTAAATGTTAAAAACATAGCTCGGACATTTCAGTTTTTCAATAAACATCCTGGATCTTCAAATATGTTTTACCAACTTACCAACAGAGGACTTCAGAATTGAGAATCACTGCATTGCGGTCAATATAATTCGGGATGAGAAATATTTATATATGTCTATATTAGACAGTGGAAACCGCTTATATTAGCAATTCGTCAGATAGCAAAATCTGGCATTTTATTAGTAACTTTTTCATAGATATAAAGTGCAGTTTTGTATGGTAATTAGTGTGCATAATAAATAGCAAAATCAGCGTATTAGCAAGGAAAAATCTTGCAAAATACGATTTGCAAATAGGCGGTTTCCACTGTATGTAAATATATAATAGAGACGAATACACAAACATGGAACACAGCTCATCTTATATAGTTTCTAAGTACAAACGATTCTATCAAGATTTGGAGAGGGACATCAAGAAAATAAACAAGCATAGTTAGACATAATACAAATACATTTTATATATTTATACTCGAACCTCTCTTATCCGGACCTCTGTGATACGGGCACCTCCCCCACTGGGCACCATTTTTCCAAAAGGACTGAAATTATTTTGATTTTTCAGGAAATTTTCCTTATAATAATGTGTCTTCACTCGTACTTCATATCTAACACAATTCAGATACGATCTCGATATTTCTCCTAAATACTATAATTGGATTTCCCATAGACTTAATGTGATTTCTGAGATCCGGGCACCCTCCGGTCCGGTACTGCCCGGATAAGAGAGGTTCGCGTGTATATACGTATATGACCGATAACATAAAGAGGTTGTGAATCAAAATATCTGCAGACAGTTCATTGTATTATTACACACTACAATAATTCTATGCTGATTGCCTGTTGTGACTGCTATAATTCCTGTTGGATGTTCAGGGACTGTAATTTTGTGAATTGATTCAAATTTGGCATTGAATATAGATTTACAATTGGAATCATAATCAGCTCTCAGAATGTTATCATAAGTGTCAACGAAGAAAGAATAGGGTTTAACCACTTGATTCCCTGCTCCTCGTGAAATGATACACTTCTGGAGCATGAGGTTATTATTGGAGAGATGAATGCAAGGGTTAGAACAATCTAGAACATAAATATTATGATGAGAGAGTTTTACATCAAGAGGGTATCTGAGTGTGTCTATACCAAATTGAGCCTTGTATGAGAATTCTTTGGAGAGTATTTGTACACGATGATTAGAATAATCACATATAAATATATCATTAGTAGCCTTATCAATTGTTAAAGCATAAGGAGAGTAAAATTCTAATTCTCCTTCTCCACATGTGCCGATTCTAGAAATAAACTTCCATCAAATAATAGTTCAGGACACAATGGTTAAACTGTGAAATAATAATAATATCTCCACAAATAGAGAGGGATTCGAGGAAGTACATCTTTCCTTCATCCTTGTTATCTCCAAATTTAAATACTTGGCAGTATTGTCGAATACTTTAACACAGTTATTATATTGATCTGTTACATAGATATATCCTGTTCTATTATCAACTGTAACAACACGTGGATTGTTAAGTTGTTCATTTCCATTTCCTTTATCACAAACACTAATTACAGGTTGTATCTTGGTTGTATAATCAATCCCATTTTTCAGTTTTACTAACCTGCCAAACTTATTAACTTCATTTAACAGTTTGTTGTTGTCACACATGAAGCTGACAATTTTAGGTTTTACAGGCGTATTAATGTATTCAAGTTCTGTGTTGAGTTGACTAATAAAGTTGTCATGTACTGATTTTATCGGAGAAGTTAGAGGTTCGTTTTGAAGATATTGTTTCGTTCTTTCTAAAGCAAATTTCTTTTACTTATCTTTTTTAAATCACGTTGATATGAACGATAAGAAGTTAGAATTGTATCTAACTCTCTTAATAATTGTCTCTCCCTTTCCTTCAAACAATCTATTTTCTGTTTTATTCGATTCATTTCTAATTCGAAATTGTCCTCTCCATACTCCGGTGTAATATGATTAACCGTCATAGTCATGTATACATATAAATTGTATATATTTATTGCTATACAATAAATTATGTATTAATGATGATGTGCGTAGTATGATAAGAATTCATTCTTACAAAAAGTATTTACTAATTCATATTATCCGGGTATAATGTTCACCTATTTAACTATTTACAAGTAACAACGTTAACAAATCCAGCGCTAGAAATTGATTATTACAGAGTTCAGGGATTTTAAGCCTGTGTGTGGCGTGATAGCTCAGTAAATTTGCATCACATTACTCACAGAGAAAATTATTGCGTTCACCAAAGTAGTAAACATAATTCAATAAAGCTAAATACGTTGGAAGTATTTCGAATATGCTGAATCCGAATTTCCGGTGTTACATGTAAATTTGCAAACACACGGTACCTATGAAATTTCATAACAATATTTATACCCTTAGGCATGTGCGGTAGGATATATTATAGAAGTACATAGTATACGTATATTGGTCTCTATATTAGGAATCGACTGAGAATCCCGGATAATTCCCGGTTATTGCCGGGAAATTAAAACACCTTTATTTAAAGAAATCCGAATGAATTAAATTCAAACTCATATTTATGGTTTAAAGTTTAAATTTACTTTCTACTGTTACTTTTCAGTAATTACTTTGCATTAGTAGTTTGAATTTCGGCCATTTTTTCAGAACTAAACCCTATATCTAACCTCAGAATTGCGGTCAATTCACTAACAAATAGTTCACAACTTGTTGAATCAAGAGTTAACGTTTGTTTATTACGTATGTTTATGCTCTATATGGGAATCCCGGTACAGGGGAAATAATGATTCACTGTAAGTAGTTATAAATCTGATAATAAAGTAACTAAAAATTTAAAACTTCAGTTTAATAACATCACAAGAATAGCTGCAATAAACGTAGTAGAATACAATAATATCTAAGCAATACTATCTATAGAGTGTACATCACAGGTGGTACTATTGCTACTCTGGTCTAAGTGGGGAGTGTCAAACAGGTGATGGGGTTGCTGTGAAGTATTATTGAGGGGAGAAGGGTCCCCCTTACTTATTTGGCTGTGTTCCCATCCCACTGGTGCAGCTAACCCCTCTAGCGAGGACACATCAAATACATCAACACCATCTCTGTGTCTGGTAGTGGTCTTGTTAGAGGGGGAGCTGAATGCTAGGGAGAGGGTCACGGAGCGAGAAAGGTGTTCGCTGTCAGATTGTGTCGTGTCGGAATCTTTACTGTCAAGAGTCGCTTCTATCCCGGGACTATATCTATGAGGAGGGGTAGAGGGATTGTAGAGGGGAGGGGAAGGGTTTGAGGAGACCTCTTGAGGAGAAAATACCGCTTCAGTCTGGTGGTGTCCAGGTTTAGGTGTCTTAATGTGGTCTTTGGAATGGATCTCACCCGGAGAGATATCAGAAGGCTGGTTCTTGAGAAGGAGAGCTGCTTCAACAGCAGGAGACAATCTATCACCAGGAGGAACCTCTCCTAAGCTCAGATCGCTACAGGCACTGTACTTATGTCTGTGACTGTATAGAGGTATGCACTCACCCGCTGATAAGTTATATTCGGTGTAATCTGTGCTGGGAGTAATATCAGTAAAGTTGTAGGAGGTAGAATCATCTGAAGGAATGTGGTATCCTGTGACAGGTGCCACGTGTCGGGAGTCACGATATGGTTTAGCATCAAACTGTAAGGGGTTAGGAAAGGGGGTGGAGGAGGATAGGGTATTCGTGAAGTCATACTGTACCTCTACGGATGGAGGGGAGGGGAGGAGGGGAGGGGTTCTATTGAGATCACACTGTGTCCCTACAGAGAAAGGAGGAATAGGAATATCAGCATCTGAGTCTACAGTTGGAGAGGTAGCTGTTTGGATTGATAACGCGGGACTGGAGGGGATAGGAGAGAGAGTGCGGTCTCTCAGATTACATTGTACCTCCATATAATGAGGGGAGATTGGGAGATCTGGAGTTAGCCGAGTTAGGAATGAGTGTGGGGAAGTGGGGAGAGAGAATGCCTGTGTGTGAGGAGAGGGTATGAACCTTGGAGTAGTAGGGGCCAGAGGACTAATAAACGTGCTGTGAGGGGTTAATGTGTTGTTAAGAGATTGTTCTTCACCTAATCGAGAGGAGTGTACAGAGCTATGATCAGACAGGTTATCACTCTCAGAGACAAAAGAGAGAGAATATTCTTCTTCTTCTTCTTCTGAGAGAGGAACCTGTAGTTGTGAAGAGGGAACTTCTGTAGGAGAGTGGGGGATAGTTTCATTCTGATTCCTCAACTCTTCTCTTACAGTACGAATATACCTTATTACGTCATCTTTAATAATATGCTCTACTGCAGCATTCAATCTAATCTCTCTCTCCTGTCTCTCCCTTGCTTGTATCATTCTAACCTGATTAGATACACACTCTGTAGTTCTATGTATCAACATTTGTTGTACCCTCTCTATAAGATGTCTCCTACCTATTTCCTGCTCTCTCACTAGCTCCAGAGGGTCTGACAACCTGTAAGGTACCTCCATTAGACTCTGATCCTCTCCTGGTGATACGTCATTAGCCTGTAGAGATATCATCTCCTGTAGTAACTGAGATTGATCCTCATCATCATGAGATACAGTATCTATACTCAGATCTAACGGAGGAGTACTCACAGGTCTATCAGGTTCCATAACCAATTCACTCTGTATTATATCAGCTGGGATGTTATCATGTGACGTCATACATGGAGTGTTACGTCTGCTACTGACCCTACTAACAGGTGTTACCGGTGATTGGAAGCTGGTCTGTACCTGTGCGTTTTCACAGATAATGACACGAGGCATTTTATTGGCTAATTTCTCCTGCTCCAGTGGAGGGGAGGGTGAGTTGGGAGAAGGCATTAGTCTCGGGGGTCTGATTAACTTAGCTGCCCTGTACACTTGAGGTTGTACAGATTGAGTATTATGATACCGTATATGTTGTTGGATAGGGATAGGATTAGGAACTGGTCTATTAGCAGTCAGCTGATGCACCTGAGTACGTATATTCTCTATCTGTCTATACACACTAGCCATCTCTCTATCAGGCTGTTTAGACTTAACTTTAGCGTCACGTTTATCTCCATACACCCGTGCGATATATACAGGATCCTTCTCGTGCTTGTCACTACCCTTATTATCCCTCCTTGTCTTGTTCCTGTGTGTCGTTACTTGTATATTCTCTTTCTTACTTGATTTTGCTAATATATGTTCTCTCTGCATGGTATGTATGGAGTCTAGCTTATCAGACACTAGCTTACGTGTTCTGTGTATGATGTCATCTCCATCGCTATTCACTACCTGATGCACTATGTCTGTGATAGGGAGAGATAGCGTCCGAGGAGGTTTCGTACCGATCTGTCTCTGAGTATGCCTTATGTCGCTAAGCTTGTTATCTAAGTGACTGAGCTTAATAGGAGGAACCCTGGTATGGAGTGGGGCAGCTGGGTAAGAGAGAGGGGAGCTAGAGTAAATTGGAGAAATGTACTGTCTAGGAGGTTTAGAGAGTAGAATAGGAGGAGTGGTCTGTATGGAGACAGATGTAGCTGGTATCCCAGTGAGCGTAGTCTGACATTCCTTACTAGCAAATGTGTTGTCAGGTATTTTAACAATGTGAGAGGAATTGGTATGAACCGGCGTAGGAGGCAGAGAGGGTTTAGGACTCCTACTAGCTAGTGCTGCCCTGAGGGAGGAGATCTCCTGCTGGATGTTTGAGAGAGGAGCATACATTTGAGATAATGTTGTCTTCTCATCTAGTCGCTGCTTCAGCTGATTGATTTCGTTCTTAAACTCTCTAAACAGCTCTCCATCCTGAGCTGCCGGAGAAGGCTTCTGGTGATAAGAAAGTTGGTATTTAATGAAATCTAGATCTTCTATCATCCTGAGAGAGTATCTGTCTGTCTGTACAGGTTCAGAGGGTCTGCTGTCTGTCTTGGCGAGAAGAGCAGTGCAAAACATGTCTATAGACCTCTGTAGCTGTGTGAGAGGGATGGAGCTAGCTACTGCTGAGGCTGTAGCAGCTATTGCATGAGATATGTCTGTGTTATGAGGGGGGAGGGGTGTGTCCTTGTGTGTGCATACAGGAGGGAGGTCTATCTGGTCAGGGGTTGGCGTTTCAGGTATGTCTCTGACAGGAGGATCATCTAGATAATCCTGAGCTACTATCGTGATGGGTGAGGAGTCCGCTTCCGCCTTGTCAGTGGGAGGAGGGATTTCTTTCAGAGGCAGCCATAAGCTATCAGGATGAGCTGTCAACTCCATTCACTAGATTTATTATTAGAAAATTTGTAACATAGGAGCAGCGGAAGCAAAATAAGAGTCGTCAGCATTTAATTGACCTGCTACTGGCAGGTTCCACCGGCATTGTGACATATATTTCCCCAAATTCTAATAGAATTCTAGTATATTACTTTTATCGTAGGCATCTATGTATTATCATAAGCCGAGATATGGATAATGTGTATATTATTAAATATCGCTTATTTTCTGTCTGTCTGTACATTTGTTCATCCCATCCGGTAATTATAAGTAAGAATTGATGGATTCGAATATTGATGAGTATGAGTAATGTGAAAAGAGACATTATAAGTGTATAGTTGTGTACAATGAATATGATTAGGTACAGGGGTGTAGGGGTCCGTTTGGCGGGGCTATCCAATTGTGATAAGATGTCTGGAGGGGCTCTCAAATTGAAGGGGGGTGGCTCCCCTAAATTTAAAATTTGTATAATCTTATTGGGTCCCACCATGTCTGGGGCCCCCCTCATTTGTCTCCACACACTGTGTAAAATTTGGGGGCCTCCCTAGAATTTGTTACCCCTTGGAAAGAGCAATATATAGGCCTTTCAGACGTTGCATAACGCTACAGAGTAAATTATTGTTGTTCTTTACACACTTAAAGTAACAACTTTAAAATATTCTCAAAAAACATTGATCTAACGGAAATAATAGGGTAATCGGGACGCAAATTTCGGATACGATATTGTAAATAACATGTGATGAATATTTGTTGTTGCACATATTATGAAAATCAAGGGTTCTGTTCCCACCCGAGGGTCGAAGGCCCAAGCGCGAACACAAAGTGTTCACCCACTCGCTCCACCATGCAACCCTAGCTACCCCTCTGCTTGTGTAATTTTCCATTTGCTGATTTAAAATGACACATTTATAGTTGAATCTACGTTAACACGTAAAAAGTGGTTATGATTGCAACTTTTCACAAAACAATCTTCTAAAAATATTTAATTTACATCTACCCGTAACAAATGAGTCATGAAATGAAGAATCCTTAGCAATGTAAAGACGACAAATTTATTGTGGGACAAACTGTAATACATATGTAATATTATGGTAGGCACATGTTATTTCAGGTGTGCAGGTATACAATAAAATTGACTAAATACGTTTCCTGATGAATGAATGCAATGCGAGCAAAAATAACGTAATGAATGACTCTATTTAAAGAGTATGAAGTTGAGGGCAGAAGATGTGATGTTTAGGGAATCATTAGCAACTCTCATACAATTCATTCTTTATCAATAAAAAAATGAGAATCTATTGTATGTAAGTAGTGCGTATGTATAAATATAGGAATGCATTGACTCAAGTAAAATTTCAGTTAGCAGGTGAATAACATTTTGTTAAGGTTTGTTGTTTAGTTTATATATATTGAATACACCCAACCTCCCTGTCTCGTCATCGACTACATTGTATTGTAAAATTTTATAATTGTCACTCAAATAAACCAAATCCATACGTAATACGGATATCAAAACCAAATCCATGTAAAGCCATGAAATCCATAAATCCCATGGAACTGATGGATTACTTCGGACTTCGGTAAATCCAAATCCAACAGAAATCTATGATAACCATAATCCATCCATATCCAGCCCACCTGATTGTATCACAGCTCTGTGGTATATAAATTTAAATGATACATAACAAAATTGTTAAATAGTATAAATATAATATTTTTGAATATTTTCAAATTCAGTATTGTAGACCCTCGCGAATCCACAAAGAGCATTGAAATAATATCTTTTTTGGAAATGTTTTAAAATGTAGATAAAGGACTACAGTATATGAATTAAAGCAGAATATTATATATACCTTTTTACTGTGCCGACTATGCTATGGTATAGTGGCACAGTTCTAAAATGGTTGACGTTCTTAGTCGGTAGGTATGTATATATGTGTTCGCTCTCCTGTTCACACCTTTGGAGATTAAGACTCGAAATTTGGCATGTCTAGTTGTACACCTGACATTTGAAACTTTCCATTGTGTATATTACCACACCTTTTAGATGATTAATCATATTACAATACATTTCTATTATGCAAATTCTAAAGAATACTAGAGATTAGGTTCAACATATTATCATGGGCTCAACAGACAAATAGGGGTAATTAAGTACGCTGAATCCGAATTGCGTATTTTCAAGTACGTATTCATATGTAAATTTATTGTTGTTTCCCGAATATAAAGTAAACAAATAGTTGAAATATCAAAATATACGTAGAGATCTGCTCTTAACAGCTATAAATGGATTTTTTAGTACGTCAGCACAGGAGATGATTTGAGATTTTATTATTATTCATGTTAGGAAACTTATCACCGCCTATACATAGAGATGCAGCGGTCCGGATTGGACCGTGGTCTTAACGGGATCGAACAGACCGATACATCACTAGTAGCGGCATCAAATATATATTGTTATATTTGGGATAATATATTCAACTCGACTGAATTTGTTTTGTTTTCTACTGGATATTCAATTATAAGTACAGCGCATCTCGTTTTAAGAAGACGGTTAATATGAATATAAGTAATACGAATAGGTCATATTATCAGCCCATTCGGTCCTTGGTCGGTCCGTCCCTGGTCTGTCAGTCCGATCCGATCTGGTCTAGTCTGCCCTGATTTATAATTTTGTAGCAATCTGCAACACTACGGTTGTACATCATTTGTGAAATGCTTATATGTCCATATCCATCTACTAGTGTTGATTCAATGTATTTCGCTAATCCGAACAAATATTTCTGTGAGTGGTATTCGTACAGGGCTGTTATAATTTAGCGAGGGCTTACTGTAAGAGAAATTAGATAGAATTCTCTTTTATACATTACTAGCTGCAACGCCGCCCTCTGGGCGGATTTCTGCTAGTTCCTGCGGAATGCTTTTGCGGGCCTTCGACCCTCACGATTGTCTTTTGAAGATTGCGAACGCTCACGTCCGTATGTAATAGCTCTCAGTGAACTGTAGCATTGCATATTTTCGGCCAATCACTTTTTAGTTCTGTAACTATGTTCCTTAACAGTTTTTTAGAGCGTATAATCCATACCATACTATTGTATGTTGTTAATATACGGAGAGTACATAAATGTGATGTGATGTGTTGTAAATTTAACTTCATGTAATGCATAGCAAAGTCCGTTATCGTAATGTCATAACTTTAGTAAGAAATTATGCACGAAAGGTATATGTGAAAAAGTTTTCTAGGAAAATGGTTTGTCTCGTAAAATGGTCCTTCTTTGGGAGAAGTTGGGTATCACTTTCTCCGCATTACTCCACGGGATCAATAAACTGTGAATAGTAACTATTGTAATTGGTAGAATCTGATTGAACCAAATTCCCAGACTTTTTCTTATTATACGAAGGAAGGAATCTGATTCGCCAACGCTGACCAATCAGATTCCTCCAAAATTGCATTGATTTATATGGGCGAGGTGTGAAAAATTAACATGTCCAAAAATGGTTCGATTCGAAAAATATTTCTTATTTGGAAAGGTTGAGTACAACTTAGTCGACACACAAAACTTGGTTCGAATCGACACACACACACACTTTGTTTTATATATGTAGCTATATTACCTGATAGAAACCACACATGGTCGGTTCAACTTAGCGTAAAACTGCAAATGTTCAATTGAATTTGGACAAGTAATTATGGAATGTTAACGTTGCAAATTATTCCAGATTCTAGTGAAACGAAATACTAGATCATTCCTAACCCTCGAAAAAAAGGGCGGAAAGTTGGTCGCGTGAATATTCATGCAGGAAACACTAATCCAGGGACCAGGATAGATCTACACCAACCAACCCAGGAGTGCTTCATAATCACCTGGGACTATATCCAAGTAGCTATAGTCACTAATGCAGGGCAAATCCCCAATACAACCGAGCCTGAGAATAATTTCCCCGCGACCATTTTCCGCACAACTCTCCATCGATTCCCAAAATTCATAATATTATAAATAGACTTTTCACAGATAAAATACTCTACTAAATACTACAATGGAATCAAAGGAAAGAACTACACTGTCAGATGAATTAGATTCCCCCTCAGATGAAAATTTTCAAAAAGAAAATGAAATGAGTGAGTTTGTATTTTATAAGAATTATTAGATTAATTAACATTTAGATTGTAGTTACTATATCTAATATCATGACCTATATGATAGAAGACCGATAAGTATAGTCTATATTATTAAATAGCTATTGTTATATGTCTGTTTGTTTGTTTGTCCGTATTACTAAACTAGAGATTGATATAAGTGTGTGTAATATGGTGGATAGAGGTCATATTAGATATTTCGATATTTCTATATACGTCAGATGGCCTATCGTTATACCTGAGATCAATATAACGAGAGTTAAGGCATTTCTTTTATATTAGGCCTTGCACCAGAATTCTGGCAAAAATTCCAAATTTCTTGGAGCCTAGTGTCATTGCATTTTCAGGGTGTATTTAGTTTCTGTTGGAAATTTCTAATGATATAAACATATAGTAATGCTCATCCACTACCTCTAGCTTAACTCTAACTCTAATATTTGCAAGGATATTTACTGTAAATTCCAGTAAATCAGCAGTCTATTCTTGGCATTCTCGGTAACTTATACAGCCGTGATCCAACTAGACTATGTAGTATGCTATTATACTATTAAAACTCAATCAATCTGTATCTATGTATGTATGTGTGTATATATGTGTATGTCCAGAATTGATTGAAGAAATTGGAGGACCCAGAGGGTTGAAAAATCAACCTCGATGCACGTAGTGCCGTGTATATCCCGTCGGGTGGCGACCCATAAGCAAATTTAGCTGTTTAATACTTATGCTAAAACAAGGCTTAAAGTTCAAGGATACGTCCGCACGTCGCGCAGCGACCTAGCAAGCAAATCGCGGTAGTGTTATAATATAAATATTAATACGTACGTAGTTGAATATAAATAGAATATTAGTCTCAAGCAAAAGAGTATACTTGCAACTTATTTTCATCTTTATCATCCACCGTAATGATAGAACCCATGTCATCAACTGCTATACCATGGAGGTTAGTTAAGGTTCCTATTGATATCTGATCATATTGAATTAACAGTTTCCCTTCATTAGAGAATATGTTAATTATATTGCTTTCTCCATCTGATACAATTATATTGAAGTGCTGGTCTAGACAAAAATAATAGACTGATGTTAATAAAGCAGAAAAATAACAAATCTGGTTCGAAAGCCATCTTTCTAGAATTCTTGCAGAGTTACTTGTCTACTACACAGCAGAATATAAAATTCTTCTCCAGCCATAGCTATATCTCTAATAGAGGTACTATTATCTTCTTAAGAATTAGCTCTAAGAGGAATTCGCATTTGATCTTTCAAATCAAGAGTCCATGAGATCAACTCTAAAATATCTCTTATACCAACATAGATATTATTATTATTATCTGAACAAACGCCTCTAAGAGAGAGTGGGCAAGATATGTAGTCTTCTTCCTCCAAGGTAAACTCGTCGTATTTCAGGATACAGGAGTTACATTGAACATATAAACTGCTATTCTGAATTAGAATATTCTGTGGTAAAACCATTCTTTCATCCTTAATACATCTAAACCAGATGCCGCTGGAAGAAAATGCCTGTACTCTGCTACAATTGCATCAGCTACATATATGCTTCCGTCCACTGGACTGATTGTTAGGCCGCTTGGGTTGTCTAGTTCATATTTTCCTACTCCTCTATTGCAGCAACTCCATTTTAATTCAGTTGGTCTATCTTGTTCAAAGTTAAAATTTGTTGTTCACAGCTACACATATTAATTATACTCTCTCTCAACTCTTCTATTTCCCAGTTCAACCTCACGAATGGGATATCAATATCCATCTCTTTTTTCATAGATTCTATTCTTTCAGATATTTCGTTAATTGGTGTAGAATCTTGATTATAATGCAAGAAAATGTCATCCATAGCTTCCTTATGTTTATTTGTTTCTTCAATTTTATTTTGAATTTCTTCGCGTTTACTCTCAATCAATTCATTCACCTCCAACCAAATCGTATTCAGTTCTCTCAATACATTTTCTGATTGTATTTTAATCAGCTGTATCATATCCTCTTTCAATCGAATTACTTCAGATTTCTTCTTAGCAATGATAATCGTAAAGATTTCTAGTTTCCTCTATACCCTAGAATTCATTGGGACTAACCTAATAGGTTGGAGTGATGCCATTACAATCCCTGCTAGATATAATCAAGAATTACAACCTATCACCTGTATACACTGAATGTCACTAATATTCAATTAACGAGCCTTCGGCTCGTCGCTTTGCGCCTCGAGGTTCGATAATTATCCAAATCGACGGCCCCATCGGGTAGTAGTTCATAAATAGTTAATTCTATACGAATTACAAAAAATAATCTATTCACAAAATAGCAGACTTTACCTTGGTAAATTTGGATATAAGTTGTTACCACTATTTATCCGTTGAGAGGGAGTCCCACATGTATTTTGAGATTTCAATATTTGTGTACTAAGAGTAGGATATTGTTTTCTATATTTGTCATGTTGACTATGTCGAATGTTGGTTTAGAAAATGGATCCTATTTACTTTGTAATGTACGGAATGTTGTAGTTGATCTTTTAAAATCGACATTTGTCGCGAAGTTGACTCACTACTAAAATCCCACTACGCTACCTGCCAGTTGTAGCTCTGAGTGATTTTGAAGCGATACTTATCTAGATGCAGAGTGAGATTTTTCTGGAATTAGCCAATAATGTGTCTGCAGCTTCAGATATATTACTCACAATTCATAGGGAGGTAGAGCTAGCAGGTATTTACTTAGAAAAATTTGAGCGACAATTTGCTGCTGAAAAAAGCAATAAACGGTTTTGTACAATAAGTTGATCATAAAGATGTAATGGGCAATATGCGAAATTGGGCAATATACATATTACCATCATATCAACCCTGCAATCTGAATTATGAACAGCAATATGCACATTGGTGTTACATCAATTAGGCAATTTGCATAATGTCTAGCAAATTATACATACCTAGTATGCGAAACGAACGATTTTAGAACATTTCGCATTTCAACATTTTAATTAAATATAATTATTTAACCTTCTACATGTTTTTAAGATGGAACATTTTTTTGATAATTCGCTGAATTATTAAGTACAAAATATATAATTTGGCATATTTTGACAAAATTTTTGTAATTTCGTATAATCGAGCACACTTTAACACGTTATAAATATGCAACCAATACACGTAGAGAGATGCCAATTTTACACTTTTGTTTGCTACTACGTATTAACAGTATAATTCTACCAACCATTGTAACCCAATCTAGTTACCCTTTAATCTACAATAATAAACAGTTGATTGCACTGCCAAAACGACAAAATAACCCAATTTCAACTGTAGTTATTCCTAGAAGTTTTCTGTTATATTCATTTGAACCTTAACTTGCACATCTAAGTGACACAATAACTGATAAAAAAATTACTGATTTACCAGATATATTTTGGTATTTCGGAATTCGTATGCATATGCATTTTCACACTTTACTGTTATGCTATATCAGGTGTGGAGGGACAGTATGTCCTGTCGGACCATATATGGCCCTGTAGATGGTCCGGCCAGGCTATACGTATATGGCGTAATATATGCTTCTCCGGACTATTCATTGCGCTATTTAATCTCCCCCCTGATAATTCTAATGAAGTAAAGAACTAAATCTATGGAGCTTGCTATGATTATTAAATAGGATATTTTCTCGAATTATTTACTATAATTATTCCTATTCAATATTCTAATTGAATTATTTGTGGATTTTCCTATCTCTTTGTAAAGTAGCAAATAGTTCTTCCAGGGATTAGTGGAAATCCTTATTATGGATTACATATTTGCAGGGATGGAACACAACAAAGCTGTTAAACTACCAATCCAATATTGTGGCTGTTAACAGCTGTCACTAATTTTTACTTAACACTTCCCTCCCTATTTGTGTTACTTAAATTCGAATTAAATTCTTCAAAATATGGATAATATTATAGAAATATATAGCTTAAACTTACCTTGAGTTTGAATGTTGGAAGCTCAAAATAATTGGCTGTAAACAGCAAAAAGATTAGATTTGAAAGCTCAAATGACTCCAACTCTAAACTATTAATTGTTTGGAAAATTGTAGTTGTTAACAGCCAAAGTAAGTTCTTAACATCATTTCACCAACCCTACCCATATAACCATGTTAGAGATAAACTAACTGTATGCAGAATGTGTTCGGTATTCTTACTTTTCGTCAAACAGGGTCTATTCTCTTTTGTAGACGTATAGACTTGTGATGGTAAAAAAGATCAAGGAGACATGAACATGACTCCTATATTGAATATTAAGATCCAGGGGGTAGAGGATACATCCTGATCGACAGGATAATCAATTACATGAATGATAGTGGCAGAGCCCAATAGAAAATCGGACACTATGCCCACATATTATCTCAAAACAAGAAAAATTTATAACAATTACTATTTCAAATTGGTTATCAGTAAATTCTCGGCTCGCTTTGTTTACATATACCCTCAATATCAAAATACTTAAGTATAGTGCCCAAATCTCAGGTATATGTCTTCTATTGATCTATGCATGAAATTTGCTTGAGATGTAGCGGCGGGTATGTACTACAGGTACTAAGGGCACCACGACACATAATAGCTTAAAATTGTGTATTAAAATCTGTCAGTGAGAGTTCAAATAAATGCCAAGGATGAATTTGGGACCAAAGAATAGTGTTCATTATTTCAAGATGTTCACCTACGAAAGTTTCACTAACACAGGTTTCAGTGAATAACATAGACACATTTCGTATATGAAATTATGAATTATCAAATACTGTAGGGAAATTCCTCTTCAAAGTAACATAGTAGCCGGTAACTTAGTATGGTGAATACGAGACTTGATACGCTAATGGCAGAAACCTCTTAGGCGAGTATAGATATGTTCCAAAATGGCATCTCTCTACGTGTATTGGTTGCACAATTATGACTTGTTAAAGTGTGTTCGATTTGTTTCGCTGCAAACTTCACACTCATTATTCCAATTAGAATCCTGTAATTACAGTATCTAGCAAAAACATAATGATTCTTGGCCCCTCTTGTTTGTTACGAAGGTAATTTTGAACCGTTATTCCCTGTGCTAGAAGGTTCTTTATCGATTTAGTTAATAAACAAGCGCTAATTGTTGTATTTGGGTATTTATGTTCGCCCTTATGAGAACTCGAAAAAACTTGAGTATAATTTAAATATTTCAGAAGTGTATTTTCAAATTAGTTTAGTTCGTCTTTCCGGCAAAATGTCTTTCGGAAAAATATCCTTTCGGCAAGGTGTCCTAGCACCGTAAAACACTCTTATAAACAATAAAGTAATGAAGCCTAAAATGAATATTTGAAGAAAAGTAAAATACAACATATCCTATGCTCATCACTGATGAAATTCAAAAATATTAAATCGCTCAACAAAATTACTCACATATAACAAATTAAACAATCCAGTTATAATATACACGATTAACACAAATTATTTCGGGCTTTATGATTCTGGAGTTTGGTAGGGTTCAGTATCAGTAAAGTAATACTTATCTCCTACGAAGTGTGTAGGCTCCAATACTAGAGGCTCAACAGAGTACACCTTCAAATCACGAGGATGGAACTTCTGGGACCAATCTTTTCGTGGATGTTTATCAAACATAATGGGTAGATACTCATCAACAGCCATTATATTTCTCAATGGTTCCTGAGCTAATAGTTTCTTAGCTCCTCTAATTGATATCATGTATCCCACCGTCCAATAGGTGTAGTCAGGGTGAACCAGATGACGGCTACCTGTCACAAAGGGCTCACCCTTGACTAACCGTTTGCGGCCTAAATAAATGAGGTCCCAGTCCAGAGACAAACTCTTAACCTCACTCATCAGTTCAGAGAACCTATTCCTGAATCCGCTACTGAATCGGATGTCATCTTCTAGCACGATTACAGTACTTATCTCTTCTTTCACTACTCTTTCCCAGATGAAGTAGTGACTCAGGAAGCAGCCTATCTCTCCGTAGGTGATGGGTCGAGATCCCCAGGGGTCTCTCCAGCCAGGTAACATATTGACTTGAAGTTCCTCCAAATAGCTCTCATTTAACTGCCTCCCGTCTAAAGCTGAGAACAACTCGTAATCTATATTCAACAACTTCAGAGCAGCTTTCATTCTCTCTCTCCTCTCCGGCCGTCTCTCCAGATTAATCACGAATATCTTATCTACACCAAGAGTGTCTGGAGAGGTAGCAGGAGCAGATTTGATATGAGTACTGTATGGGATAGGAGGATAATCTACTAGATTCTCAATACTAAAGTCTAGGAAGTAATCTCTGGCATGTTTGAGAGTGTAGTATTCTATAGGGATTATCATATGACCATATATCCTATTATTAGTGACGTATAAGTCTACACCCTGCTGAGCTGCACACACCAGCATAATCAGTGTATCCTCTATTCGTGAATAGAACTCATGGAAATGGGGAGGAGGAGGCCAGTAGCGTAGCTTCCTTGTACGCGTGTCTCTGAGGTCCAGGAGCACTGATGAATGGATGATAGGAACACGAAACCTACCGATATTGTCCCGCATTAGAATATCTACATAGTTTTCACTTCGTTTGTAGTAGCCTTTATCAGAGAGAGAACCCCAGAAGTTACTGAATAGTTTCTCAAAGCCTACAGTCATGAAGGGAGCTATTCCTCTAACCCTAGCCTCTACCAGATCGGAGATGGTGTGTGGATTGCATAAGAACACGTCTGTGTCTAGAAATAAGATATAATCTGCCCAAGAGGACAGGGCATAGTCTAGAGCAGATTGACGGAGAGTGGAGACATGTATCATCCTCTGCTCGGTCCATTCCCAGGGATTAGTTTGATCAGTAATGTTCCATTCATCTGATACAGTCAACTGAATACTGTGATACTCCCTACTGGCTCCCAGGGCCCATTCCTTCAGTACTTCCCCAGTAGCGTCTATGTTGTGGTCTGAGTATATCCAGAAGGATATACGATCTTTAGCGTAATCCTGTCTCTCTAGATACCCGAAAAATGTCGGTAACAAGTGTTCTACATTCCTGGCTAACACTGCAATAAGTATAGTCCTGTTGACTTGTTGCATAGTATGGTTACCTGCCTCAAGTCTGTGTATCTGCTCATCAGACAGACTATATGTCCTGAGTAATAGGTTGAATGTTAAAAGTAGCAGGAGATATCTCATTATAGCAAAGAAAACACGTTTGTAATCCATGAATAACAACTAAAATTGAAATAATACTACAATTTACTAACATGTTAATGAGAAACTACGTATATATAGGCATTCGTTAAACAAACTACGTATATATGTAGGCATTCGTTAAACAAACTACGTATATATGTAGGCATTCGTTAAACAAACTAGACAGTAAACAAGAGATTACACAATATATGAATAGTATTAGAGAATACACATATCCCTAATACGTCAAGTTATCTCACAATCCTATTACTACATTTATAGAACGAAATTGGTTTCAACCCTTATATGTTAGATTGGATCAATTAAATTTCTAAAATTATCAATATTTCATTCACTAAGAATAATGATATAATTGTTACTAATATGAATGGAAGAAAGTGATACTATAGACATGTAATATGAGCACTATTCAATCTAAAGATTTTCTCTTGTTTGACATTCTTGATTGTTGTTCGTTAGGACAATCCCTTTTTAGACACCAACAGTAATCTGCTATCATATGTGTGCCTCATCTTCCTTGATATCGCTGTTCCATCACTTTTATGTGTCTTGATGGAATCATTCACCTTGTTCTTCACTCATATCACCTAGATTATCCGGAAATCTATCAAGATGGTCTCTCAAATAATGAATTTTAATACTCATATTACAGCCAAGAGCATGACAGCTGTCGACTAACTCTGTGACTAGTTCTTTGTAGTTGGATGCCTTTTTATTACCAAGGAAATTAGAAACGACATTAGAGAAAGCCTGCCACGCTCTCTTCTCTTCCTCGTTCATTGAATCTTTGAAGCTGTTGTCCCTAAGTAACTTGCGAATCTGTGGACCTTCAAATATCCCTGCCTTTTTCTTCTCTTCACTTCACTGATTTCTGGAAAATAATTTCGGATATACTTGAAACAATATCTGTCTTTATCCAGTGCTTTGATGAATTGCTTCATTAAACTAAGCTTAATGTGGAGAGGAGGTAGAATTATTTTATTTGTATGTACCAGAGGGTTATTAATTACATTTTTATCCCCAACCTTCAAACATTCTCTCGGAGGCCACTTTTCCCTTATCCAATGCTGGTTCCTATCTCTACTGTCCCAATAACAAAGAAAACAGGGGTACTTAGTGAACCCAGATTGTTGTCCTAATAGAAAGTTGACCATTTTGAGATCAACACAGATGACCCAATCATGTACAGAGTAGTTAATAATCTCTAATATCTCTTTCACATTATTGTACTCTTTGAGTTTAACTGAATATCCTATAGGAATTGAACCGAATATATTTCCATTTATGGAGTAGTACACATTTCAGACTCCTTTTGGAGCTGTCAATAAACAGCCTCCAGTCACTTGGATTGTAGTTCGGAACTCCCATTGCCAGTAGAAGACCCTCAACATTAGGGATAAAACACCAAACCATTCTTTTCGCAGAAATACTGTTGAAACTCTTGCTCCCTGTAACGATATAATGTTACCTTTGTTCCTTGATGGAGTAGATTCTTTTCTTTCAATCTAGATGCAAGCAACTCAGAAGATTCTTTCGAGAGGTCAAGGTCACGAATTAAATCATTCAATTCCGCTTGGTTAAAGAGAGAAGGCTCCGAGGAAGGACCTTGAAAATCAACATCATATTCATAGTCATGATCATTGACTTCTTCCAAATTGGCACCATCTTCATCATCATAGAGTCCGAGAAACTCTGTGAATATTGGTACAGGTAGATCACTACAATGAGGGACTGGTCGAATAACAGATTCTAAATTTGGCTAATTCAGCAGGTGTCTATCACTTTTTTTGCAGGCCATAACATTTACCATGCAGAAATAACAATCATCGAAATGATTTTTTGATTCTCTCCAAATCATAGGAATTCCGAAAGGAAGGTGTTTCTCTTTACCCTTACTCCAAGACCTCAATAATTCTACACAAGATTTACAGACCTTATGAGGTGCCCAACTTTTGTCCTGGTCGCCCAGCTTAACTTTGAAATACGCATGGTAAGCTCTATTCACAAATTTAGTGATATTCTGCATCTGAGGTTTCGGAGTATAGAAACCACAAATATAACAAAAAAAATGTCTGGAGAATTGAAACACTTTCTCTTCGACATATCAACAAAAAAGAATAACAGACTAGCTAAAAACCAATAAGCAAATAAGACTATTTGAATATAAATACTATGTACATAATGTTATTGTTGTAATATGTAATCATGATGAATTTTTGGCAAAAATAGAAATTTTTCTGAAAATGTAGCTATATGCTTGTGCAAAAACCTGACGTGATAAGAAAAAACTGAGGAGATATTCAGAATCAGCGCACCTAAATTAGTCTAAATCAGTGATCAAAATATAAACAACTGTAATATAACATTTTTTGTAGGCCTGTGTAATATATCTTTCAGCATCAGTGTATGTAACATTACTGATACTTCTCACAAAATTGATTGATATGAAATATAATACATGAATCCTCGTTTTAAGTAGTATCTACGTTCCTTGACAACGCCGTTTGAAACGAAAGCAGTAAAAATCAGCTAAGTTTACGGTATATACACAATGGGACATACAAACACGTACAGATCTGCAACCAACGTGTCCGTTTTTTAAATTTCTATTTTACAAAATGCTATGAATGATAACATTCTATTATTTGGCAAGGGGATGGAGAACTCTCTAGCTAGAACGATCCAACCAAGGGGGGATTCACACATATTCATATTTTGTATTATCTTTACGTGGCAAGCCCCTCGCTGTGCCTATCTTTAGGACGTTACGTTTCTAAGATTTATAATCATCAAGTAACATAGAAATGCTTAAATACTGGATTTACATCAGAAGAACATAATAAGTGATAGCGTTACTTACTACCCTCTCCTAGCACAGTATAACAACCTAGTGTCTGCTCCATTTTTATAGACCTCACATTGTGCTGACACCCTAGGAAGCTATTGGTAGGATAAGCAGGTAGAGTATGCATGTATTGTTTTATATCAGGTCGATGTACAGGTCCGTCATTCCATAACAAGTCAAACCCTCCTACACGTATCTCTCTACCAGTCAGTTTATTATTCATATCAATAACAGACAACATATCTTCTAGCATCGTAAACTTCAGCTCGTAGTCTGTAGGGCTGCTAGCTGATAGAGAGGGGCTAGCGTTCACCTCAAGGAGCCAAGGCTTAAACTTGTCATCAAAGAGAATATCAAATCCGTACACTTCAAAGCAGTGCTTATCATTGATCATAACCTTCTGTACACTCTCAAGAGACTTAAGAATAACGAAATCTATCTCTCTCATGGTAGAGTCTACCAGTGCTTGTCCGTACCTAGCTGTGAGATAGCGCCTCAGCTCCTGGAGAGACCACTTACAGCCTTTCTCCGGGTCATAGTCAGGTGCAGTTTTCTGTATAGCTACGTTAGTAAGATGTACAAATGCATCTTGAATTGAATCCAGACTGAAACGAGAATTTGAAAAGCGAGCAAACCCGCTCCGATAAATCCAAACCTTGAGTGGATTGTATGACATGACCAGCACGTATATTCTGATGTCAAACTTCTTACCATTAATAAGAAATGGATTATTAATATACTTTTGTACAATATAAGTCTCAGGCTGTTCCTTCTCCTCTGTATCTCGGTTATAAGCTACATACACACTACTCTTCTTCCAATCTGTGATATCTTTCAGCTTTCTAAATAGAAATATACCTTTGCCTTGAGACTTACCAATAGGTTTCATGATCCAAGTTGATCCTGGGTTCTTCTTGAACTCCTCAACAAATATATGATACTCAGACGGCAGCTCAAAGGTTGTCGGTATGAAATCTATCTTGTTAGATTCCTCCTTTGAATTCTTCTCAACAGTCTTCCTAAGCCTCTTCAGATTACGAGCCATTAGATTCTTTCTTGTTAACTCGTAGTGGTTTCTAAAATGACATATTTTCACGTGCTCTTCAAGATAAATATAATCCATCTGTTCTCTCACCCACAGAACATCAGCCCAGTAGAAATCCCATTCCCCCTCCTCCTTGATTTCTTGCCAGTTCTGTGCTCGTAGTACATCCATTATAGTACTACTGTTCTGGGAGCATTTGAATCGGATAATGCCGCCAGGAGGGCGTGATCGAGCTGCACGACACATAGTTGGTGTGGAGGAGGTTAGAATTGCCAGAGAAGTTGGAGTAGACATCAAATATCCAATATATTATAAGTTTATAAGTGCACTATTAAGAGCAGTAAATTTATGATAAATATGTTGACAGTTCAAAACCTATAAAATTGGGTATATATAAATGTTGGTTTCTTAAATAGGAGTAAACAGGGATGTAGAATACGATTTTAACATTTCAAAAATGTCTAATAAGATTATTAAAATTCAATTTTATCTTTCTTTACTAAAATAGCTATTTAGTAGAATAATTTAGTTTGAATAATCCTCTAAAATTCAATTGGTAAAATTTACATATATTAAAAAGTACAGTAGACATGTCCATTAGCTCAACTGCTTGTAGGTGTTCAAGACTAGTGTCATTGGACATAGAAGATCCCCGCCCGAGTTATTAAAAGTCGAGTGTGCAGGCTTAGTATCTAGAGTAGCGATAGAAGGAGTTTTACATGAAGTTGAATTTGAAATTTCTTAAAATAGAGACAATATTGTCAGTGAATTTATACTCACTACAATTGAAGAGAAATTGCCATTTCTTGGATTCGTTACGATCATGACGTGACTCTGTGAGCATGCACGCTCGACTGTTTAATACCTCGGGATGGAGGGAATCTCCTATGTCCAATGACAGTAGTCTTGAACATGTACATCCAGTTCACCTAATGGACACGTCCACTGTACGTTTTCATACCTCAGAATTTAAGTCGGCACAGACGGTGATTTGAGATTTTTATTATTATATATCACAAATTTAGTAATAGTTCTATTTCTTTTTGCCAAAGCTCCTCTACTTCAGCTCTCAGCATGCTCAGTTCTAATGTTAACTGGTCACGCTCCTCCTCTAGAGTATTAGTTCCGAAAATATTTTCGCCTATTCTGACGCTGATACATTTTAGCTCTGTACCTTTTCCGGGCTTTAATTTGATTTGGTATTTCAGCTTTGGAAAGGTTCAGACGTTCGTTGTATTGTGTGGATTCCATTTACTATTTTGAGTGTGTTAACTTGATAATTTCTTAAGACAAGTGACTTTTATATACCGTAAACTGGGGCTACTTTGGCCCACTGAGTTTGCTTTAGCCCGAATATTGAAATTTGCTTACGTATCGAATAGATATTGTATTTGTATTCGAAATTGTCTCCCGATATTTGAAAGATATTTGAAAATTCTTTAAAAATTTGGCAAGTCATTTTCAAGTATAATACTGAATCTAAACTAGTTTCTTTGAAACTTTGATATTTGGGCTAAAGCAAACCCAGTGGGCCAAAGTAGCCCCAGTTCACGGTATGATAATACATTGGAAGTAGTTAATTGTAGTCGTGTTGCCAATAAATGTCCAAAATTTTTCATGATAAAGTTTGCGCGTTTGATCGAGAGTTATAGTAGTGATCATAGATGGCATATTTTTTTGCCAATATTTACCCATAACCTAAAAATGCACAATTCTTTTCATAAGCGACTCCACTCAAGATAGATCGAGATAGCAATAAAATGAGGTATGACCTAGTCAAATCTCCACACTCGAGGCAAATGACAATATAGAGCGTTGATACGTGTATAACTAAGCTCAGCTCGCCTAGCGGCATCGAACGAGAGGTCATTCGATAGGGTTAGGACAGATTTTTAGAATGAAATGTAGTCACATGCCTGTGGCATTCTTGCGTTGCTAGGGAAATTATTATCAAACCACTTCACGACGGGAAAATATACGCTAATTAAGAACATCGACAGGTTAATTGGATTGACAAAATATGTGCACGCTGGGTGCAGTTTAACCGATTAGGGCCGCAGTGTCACGTTAGTAACGAAAAGAAACACCCACTGCGTTTTAACTAATTCCCGCACCCAAATCGAGATTTCAACGCCTTTTTGACCTCACAAAACGACACATTTTCCCGGAAGTATTCGGTTAAGTGGTGTAATACGAAAATGCTATGCAACATTTGTGGTCACAATTTTGGATTACGAAAATGGCAACATTGGTTTCGAAGTAATTAGGTCATAAGCTATCCAAAAATATATAGGGTAATACATCTCCACAAATTCCCAACGAACCATATCTTTTTGACATTGTGAACCTGATTAATTTAGCTATTGTCTGTGATAATTTCACTGACGTATTTTTTCTTTAATACAGGATGTCATTCTTACTGTGCAGACTATTTTACTCATATCATTTCTAGATATAATGAGTGACAAGTATTATAAGCTTGAAGGTGGACAGCAAGGCACTAAGTTGTTTCGTCACTACACTAATTTCCTCCCAAAATCTCTGCGAAAACATATCGATGGTCTGTTCTTTATAACACTCGCATTCGTAGTGTTTTCTGTTGCCCTGACAATCAGTATGATCGTAAACATAATAGTTCTCAACTTTCAGCTGATACACACAGGAACAGTTGTGAGTGATGTATATGACTGTTCTGAGATGGGAGTTTCTATCCTGAAGAAGGGAGGGTCTGGAGTGGATGCTGCTATAGTTACAATGCTATGTATGGGGTTGTATAGTCCTATGTACAGTGGTATAGGAGGAGGAGGGTTTATGGTTGTATTCAAGAATGCAGATGATATGACGTCATTTAATTTCAGGGAGAAAGCACCGCTCACTGCCAGTGAGAACATGTTTGTTGGGAAGCCAGATGCCTCTCAGAAGGGAGGACTCTCTGTAGCTATACCTGGAGAGATTAGCGGAATGGAAGCAGCACACAACAAATATGGCAAGTGAGTTTGTAACAAATTTCAATTTCTCTTAAGAATTCTCAGTAGGCAGGTAATTGTTATGAAGCAGAGGAGAGTGAAATATAGGGCTTCCCTGATTCACTGAACAGACCTGACAATTACCTGAAGAAATTTCAAATTTGTCACTTGACACATAATTAACCTTGAAAATCACAGAATAGTATAGAATAACACTTGTCAAGCATTTGTTATGACATTTCACGTCGATGGTTATCGATAATATTTCCACCATTCTCATAAATATATTTACTCTAAATTTCGACACGCCAAATTTGTCAAATCACACTTCCATATTATAGGAATTTACGCGAATTGCTTCAATTCACTTTAATTTCATTGAGTATTATTTGCATATAGAGTATTTCGGAAGTACGACACGTATCTACAATTTACATACTTGCCAACTGAGTAAAGAAATGGCGAGACAGAGGGTACAAATTTAGCGGAACATCGCGGGACGTAGCATATTTACATTAGACTGGACTATGGAAAAAGCGGGACGAATTTTAGATTGTATTTTTTTATAACTCTACCCCTGTGCACTCCTTGCATCCGTTCCTGGCCCTGGGACCCTTCAAACTTTGGATGTTCGTTGTCCATTTTGAAGACCCAGCCGCCTCTATCATGAGGTATTAATAGATATTATAGATTTCGTTACACATTTTAGAAAATTGATTATCACCAACGTGAAAGTTATAACAAATGCTTGACAACCGTCATGATACAATATTACATTATGTGATTACAAGGCCAAATGTGCAACCACTAAACAAATTTGAAATTTCTTCAAGAAAACTTGTTCGTTCCGTTCCGTGAATTAGGGAAGTCAGTCTGACGACATATGAGCGGATTTACCTTGCGTCACCCAAATTTATAGATTCTACACCGTGACATAGGGGGGTGGATTATCGGGCTTATTCACTAACAAAAGTTAAAATGTACTTAATTAACTTTATTTTGCATAATACTTAGCGATTTTACTAAAGACTATCTATGATTCCAGGCTGGGTAGTTAAATGGAGGGAATTTATGATAAATCACGTAATATATTTAACTCCAGAAATATTGAACGAACAGGTTAAGTGTGATGACGTCATGGTTCAGTTATATTACACCATAACCAAGGTTGAAACCGCTGGAACTGAATACAGTAACGTACCTATCGTATCATGAATGGCAACCTAACCTTAAATACTGATAATATTCGGTATTAGACAACCGAATACCGAATACTGATATTTGATTGGTGAACTATTCGCCTAATATACTTCGGTTGAGCCCTATTGAACTCTCCTGTTGCAACCTTGACGATATCCTTAAGGAACTTTTATCAAAGAAGTCTAAACTTCTCATGGATACAATTTGATGTAATTGAATTCATTAGAGGATCTAAGTTCATTGAAATTCACTGACATACAAAGTTAAGCAAATATTAAGTTTTGTTACTTGTCAGTGAATGAGATTCCATAATTTTTTCCATAATTTTTTCCATTCATCATTTCTCCATTAACTGATTACGGTTGGAGTTTTCCTGTCGTAATGAAAACGAACACTAAAATTTTCCTTTGAACCAATATTTATTTCCATACAATCCTGCTTGCATCTACTCTACAGATTATCATGGAGTGAACTATTCCAACCAGTAATCACAGCAGCTGAGAACGGTACAATAGTATCACCGTATCTAGCAGCTGCCCTGAAGGATCGTAAATCTGAACTAGAATTTAATTCAGTGTTTCTAAAGGAATTCTGTTCTGATGATGGCACTCCGTTACAGGCAGGAGATATCCTGAAGCGTCCCTCTCTTGCCAAAGCTCTCAGGATAATACAGACAGAAGGATCTGCTGGATTTTATACAGGACCAATAGCTGAAGAGATAATTAGCTATGTTAATGCACACAATGGTAATATCAGTAAGCAGGACTTAGGAGGTTATTCTACATCTGTTAGTTCAGTTATCAGTACTCATTACAAGGGTTACAAGGTGATTTCTCACCCTCTACCATCCGGAGGTCCTGCAGTTCTCTACTGTTTCAACATACTCAACAACCAGCTGTTCAACTCCACCCCCACAGGATGGGATTATCACAGAATAATAGAAGCATTCAAGTACACATATGCAGAGAGAATGCAATTCGGTGACCCTCTATTTGTACACGATGTGAATCTAACTAAGTTAGTAGCCGACCTAATGGAAGAGGACACAGGTAGAGCAATACTAGCTAAGATAACAGACAGTACGTATAATGTTAGTCATTATGGAGATGTTAAGCAATCACCTAGCAATCACGGTACTACACACATTTCAGTATTAGATTCTAATGGTATGGCTGTGTCTATCACTACTAGTGTTAATCTGTACTTCGGTTCTGCTCTCATAACGCCTACATACGGGATAATACTTAATGACGATATGGATGACTTCTCTACTCCAAACACTAATAACTTCTTCAATCTGCCCCCTAGTCCACATAACTTCATTGCTCCAACTAAACAAGCTCAGTCCTCGATGTCTCCAGTCATTGTACTAGACAAGGGTACAACGGGGAGGGAGTATGTCGTACACGCTGTGTCAGGCGGATCCGGAGGGTCTCATATTATTACTGCTGTAGTACAGGCTCTACTCAATACTCTATCGTTTGGTATGTATCCTGATGAAGCTGTCAAAGCTAAGCGTCTACATAATCAGCTAATCCCACAGATACTCAACTTTGAGACAGGTTTCCCTGAACTAGCTGTCGATATACTACGTAGCATATACTCTCGTATGGATAATATTATTTTTGGAGATGCTGAGAGTACAGTGGATTCTATCCTGACTAACAGGGGTGAAGTGTGGGGGGCTAGTGATCCTAGGAAAGGGGGAAAGGCTGCATTCCAGACTGGGAACAGACGTGTGCTATAGTTATGTAGCATAGCTACGGATATTCACTGCTGAATAGTGGGTTTTGTTTTTAGCTTTACACAGCATTATATTGAACAATCGTAATACTAGTCAATAATATTGTAATACTTTACTATGGATTATAATAATTTATACTTATGGAATTTATCGGGAAATATACAATTGGATAAATTACAATATTGTATGCAGAGCATTATTTCGTATTAGCTAATTGTACTATTAGAGTGTTACCAAAAGATCCCACATAGTCAGATCAAAGCCAGCAGGTCTTTACACAATAGATAGTGTCAGACCAGGTCATTTTAGGTTACTGTAGAAAGAATTACAGTATATTATTACTGTTATTGTAGCATTTAGATATCGTATATTCTTGCGAAAGCAAACTAATGATTATGGTGTTAATATATTTGAAATATATTATATACGCAACATAGTTGACTCTTTGATAGGCCAAATGACTTGTAAGGTTTACATAAAATTCAGGTCAAACCAGTCTTGAGTCTCACGATTTCTTGTCTGCACTTACACTAAATCGTACATCTGCGATAGAATTCTGGAAGTTTTCATGATTCTCATGATTCAGTCATGTGGTTTGCTCATTGTGATGTAATAATATCTTTTGTAAGTCAAATTTCTTCGAACCTTATGTTCCTGATAATATATTCCCAGTTTCCCACAAACTCAATCAGTTATACAACACAAGAGAGTTAAGACTTGTTCCTTATTTCAACTTTTACAACTGTGAGTCTTGTCTAACTGGCTTACTGGATCTTACCTGCCATTAGGTACGAAATTCACTGTAGTAAGTAGATAGTCAGGTATTACTGGTTATAAACCACTCACATTTACTTATAAATTCAAATATGGCTTTTGTATACTACTAGACTGAACTATTTCTAATTCTGCCATTGATTCAATTACTTGTGTAGGCTTATGCTTATCCTCGCAGAAATGTATTCCAATGAGATTTACAGTGTATCCCTCTAGCTCGTAATGTCCATGATTGATAGTAAAGTTAGTGATGATGAGTTGAAATCTCGCCTCAAAGAGGCCGGGATTGATCACGGCCCGATTAATGACTCTACACGCCATTTATACATAAACCTGTGTAATAAGAGGGGGGCAACCAAACCAACCAAGCAGTACCCACTGAAGAAATCTCCTTCTCCGCATAACCCACGTACAGACAATCACAGACAATCACCTCCCAAATCTCCTCCTATTATATCGGGTAAGAGACCGAATCTGAAGCGGTCATCCTCTGACATTATACGCAATGATTCTCCTACCAAAACCTCTCACTCATACTCTAAGAAACTGAAGAGACATGCTAGTGGTGGCTTGTCTTCTCTTGGCGTCATCACTACTTCAAACGGAACAGTTCAAGAGCCTACTACTTCTCTCAGACGAAACTCTGAACGTTCTAAGAGGTGATTTCATTATACATTACCTTAAATATCATTATGCACGTGTATTAATTATATTGATTAGCAGGAACACTCTCCTACCTCCATCTGCATCTATATTAGCAAAATTAATGCTCATAAATAGTAAATATATTATAATAAAGTTAAACCATCTGAAGCGGTACTAATCCGGCTCCCATGGTCCAATGATGCCGCATAGGTACCTATCTATGAGATATTTAACTGCCTTTGAAACTTGTGTTCAGACGCATTTATTCCATACTTACCAACCTGAGTGAAGAACAAAGCAGGACTGAAGGTATGAATTAGTTGGACATAATATTCATATCCTACATTCTCAGTTACCCTGCCTAGTCTAAAGTTCAGTAAGATAATAATGTTGTTTACTGTCCAGATCTTATACTACTACGTATCGTATCAATCTTAATATTAGTTATATACTCGAGCCATATCGTCACTCGATAGGACATAACTATGTTACATTATGTTGTTATGCTATTATGCTAATAGGCTGTTCATATGACGTCATGTCCATGTTCTCTTGATTATATATAATAATGTGAATAAATAGTTTATTTGTTATATTCTTACTAATCAAGTTTTTCACGCTAATCATTAAAGAATTACTTTGCAAGGTAATGGATACATATAATTCATAACTATATTATTCTCGAATTATTATCTCTTCAGTTCTACACTATCCTGTCATACCAATATCTCATACTTGTAGCTACAGTTACACCTGTCAATCAGGCTACCCAACGAAGCACTTTACAGTCTTGTCTCGTAAGATGTCCAGGTTGATATATCTGATAATTTTATCAGGCTATATATATAGGTGACAATTCTAGTGTGACTCTATCCCTTTTAAAAATTCCACCAAAGGTTACCACACATTGATCATGGTATCCTCTGAATACACATAGTTTCCGTCAGCGCTAGGTTACTTCAGAATCATACCATTTTCCCGATTAACTTGAATATAGGTGTTGGTCCTATCTACTTGCATAGTTTGTTCTGCTCAACTGACCCGATTGCCCGATGTCCCTATAAAGAAGCGGATCATACTGTACTTACCTGTACTAATCTAACTTGTATTGATATATGATCACATAGCATAGTATAGTATGGCAATCTATCTGTCAGGATTCCTAGGAAAGTTTGTACCTAATCCGTCAATTTATGTGATCAAGATAAGGTCAATATCCCATAAGATGTAATAGAAGCCTAATATACTGAATAGTTCTACGAGCTATTATTCCATCAAATATAGTATTTTATTCTGTATACTACTTAATCTGGAATTATATGTATTTCTAAGGAAATAAGCTTACTATCACCGATCGTGTATCTATATTAAGTGGGATTGTGGTTGATCCTTATCAGAGGATTCAAATATGATACGTATAGCATGTACCCTATGAACTAATGTCTTACTCCCTAATCAGAGGCATACCTAGGGTGTAGCACATGCCCATACGCATGCGGCCCATACCAGACCTAATTTGGTCCCAGATGATATTTCCAATAGAATTGTAATATGGGTATCCAGTAATTCCGCACCCTCATGTTGGCCCTGGTATGCCACTGTACCTAACTTGTTTTAACCAATTGACAAATTCAATATTATTCCTTTTGTTATGGTTTTGATGTCAATACCTGGGATATAATCACATCCTTTGTGGTACAAATTTAGATTTCTATCTTAATATAAAAGAAAATGAACTAGCATAATTAGGCAAATTTCACTGTAAAGTTATCTTTAGAATATGCTGTACCGTGATACGTATATTTAACGATGTGTTTCTATGCCACAAATTCTTGAGCTCCTAACCTTTAATCTCCAACATGTTTCCATTGTATTTCTGTGAAATTATATCTCGTTTGTTCTAAGTCTAATAATTTTTGTAGCTCATAATTATTCCCATAATACCATATGTACAATTGGTAGCTAGAATGTAATGCCTATTTATCCTCTGATCAACTGGTATGCTGGGAAATACAATAGAATACTTTGTATTTATGATATGATCAATATAAATATTAGTAGACACAAATCTACAATTACCACCATGTGTATAATATTTTAATTGTAAGCTGAGTTGTATACAAGAAATCTACGCGTTGAGGCTGTGACTACAAATTGATGATCACGTGACTATGAAATTTATTTGATAAAACAGATTGTGTGTATATTATAATGGGATCGAAGGTTCGAGACTATTATATTATTATATTATTATACGTCCAAATATGCAGGTATTTTATTTTAACAAGATTTATTGTATTCTACACAAATTGTAGTTAATTACTTACACACAAATGCTAATCAAACCCAATAGTTATGCAATTTACTCCTAATTCACATTCCTTTGAGTCTAGTACTTACAATAAACACCTGTTTTTCGGACTTTTTCATAGTATTATCTTCGTAGTGAACACATTTACAATATTTTATCTATTTTTAGATATCAGTAATTCAGTATTACTAAATACAAGCCGCTTCGCTTGCTCGCGCTGCGCGGCTTGCAAACACCCAGTTTTCGGATGTAAGTCGACTCTTCGTGCCTCGAATTATTAATAACAGCAACTAATATTTACACATATGAACATTGAAACTTGAAAGCGAAATTCGGAATCAGCTTACTTAATTACCCCATCATAGCCGTTAAGAGCAAGTCTATACTATTATTTCAATATTTCAATTATTTTGTTTACTTTATATTCATAAAAACAAAAGTATATATTTAAATAGAATAATCAAAAGTGTGAATATCGATTCCAGCTTATTCGATACGTTTAGTTAAGTTTTATTGAATTCTGTTTACTTTCTATACATGATAAATACATAGTTTTGCGACACCTCAGAATTGAGAAATTCGAATTCGATACAACATTCCATAAATCCTTACCTTAACTAACAGACAGACACACTTGCAATTTAATAATATAGATTAAAACGGATAAATATCGAATATAATAAGTGAAGGACCTCGGGTTATATTTCCAAATAATTGTGTGACTGATATTGGGGAGATAGGAATATGCCCTGGGCGCTTCTTCAGAAAATATTTGGTATGTATAATTATATAAAGTAGTTCCCTGTAGAAAATCGCATTTGTTAATTAATGCGACTCTTACAATACAAAAATACATTCTGTGTCTACTAAAAAAGTTGCTAATGAGACATATTGCTCATGAGAATAAGGTTAGCAGTTTATTAATAAATAAACTGTAACAGTGTGATTCATTTATGTAAATACGTATGAATGATATCATTAAATGTTAATTAGTTTACAGTCTATGATAATACAAAAGGCAGAATTCACCTTTCAATAATTATGCTAATATTCTAGTGAGATGTCACTGTATAATATTAATAAGCAGGTTCTTACAAGAATTTTGTTTTGTTTTTCCTCTCTGCTACCTTCTTAGTTACACTTGCGTATATTTTAATAACCTCTAATCTGCTTTACAATAATCGTTAATATGATTAATACACTGATGGATATAACATTTGGTGATTTATAATAGGGACAAATATATAGACATTACAAATTCTTGCTTATTTTGTTTTGTATGACATTAATATAATGTATGTAATTCAGTGTAAAAATACACTGAATTACATACATATATTAGTCTTATATTGCAATGCAATCATTCCTTAATATCCCAAAACATCATTATACTTATTGAGATATCACTACATTGTAATTATAATTAGTATAATTCAAGAAAATATTCCAAGCAAGGGGTAATATTAAACTAGACAGAATCCTCAGCACTTACATAATCTGTTTGTCTATTTGTTTGTCCGTTGTCAAGGAAAGGATTTGCGGTATGCAATTTTGGAAATTGTCGTATAACTATGTATTTATCGTGTTTATCAAGGAAGTAAATAGAATTCATATAACTTCACTAAATATATCGAACATGCTGAATCCGATTTTCACAATTTTGGATTAATCATATGTAAATTATTGTTGTTTTTATGAATATAAAGTAACCAAATTAGCTAAAATTTACGTAGATACTTGCTCTCAACGGCTACAAAGGGGGTTGATCTTACAACATAATTCAATAACATGTATGCCATATACGTATATTTGTGAATTACATTGTTCTAAATATATCTATATTATAATACTCAAAGGGGCCGTCAATTTGGATAATAATTAAGGCACAATAACTATTATCATTATAGATCATTATCAGTACTTGTTTCTATATTTTTACAATAAACCGTAAAAACTGTCTGATGACCAAAACTTGAGGTTTAATGGGTTGGGGTTTATGTAATGGGGTAATTATGTGTAGTGGTGGTAAAAATACTTGTACTTAGCGTTACAGCTCCAGCACCTTCAGTTCGTGGATTAGCTTTGTTACGAGTGTGACACATATAAGCCATCTGAACAAGGCTTCTAACCAGGGATGGTGAAAAAACTGTTAACAGCTACGATAGTTCAAGCAATTGACAAATTAATTTTGCAGTTATTTAAGCTTTTAAACCAAATTATTGATGTAAGCCATATTTACAGATCATGGATCATGCCATAGAGCCAGTTTTCAATTGGTCAAGTTGACCTATAAAATATTGGAGCCACAAAAGTTGGTCTATGAACCTTAACAACCGGATCGTCTCCTATGGCCATGAAAAAGATATGTATATGGAAATATAATTTAGCGATAGCTTAACTGTTAAAGCCTAGCTGTTTCCATCCCTCAATTCTAATGAATATTATTAACACTCACTTAATATACATTTCACAATGTTTATATGAATTATAGAGCGAGATCATCTCTAGAGAGTCAGGACAGTGATATTAGTACCAGCTCTACTATTGGCTCAAATGGATCTCAGCCTATAGATATTGATGTAGCGCCTCTAGCTCCTAAGAACCCGATACTACTGCCCTCTATTCCGGAGGAGACAGATATAGGCAATAATATAAATCTGCCAAAGTTTGGAATAGAAGTAAATGATGGACCTTTTAGAGTACCCCCGGCTCCTTTATTTGCAATTCCACGTATGAACGGAGCACATAATACTCCAGCTGTTCGTTCCGTCTCCAAACCTCTTAAACACAAAGTTTTTAACGGCCAATCATACCCCTCTCCCTCCCCCACACCTTCTTCCTCCCTCTCGAACAATTTCGCAGTCCCAACTAACAGCAGTAAAATGAACGGCGAGAGGAAAAATGACTGGGAGATTAATCCAGACTGTCTGGCCATTTGTAAGACTCAAGATGGTAAACAATGGAGACTAGGGATGGGTGGATATTGTGAGGTAAGACTTGAGACTGTAATAATAATAATATTCATTGACAGATAAATAATGTTACATCATACATCATCTCTATTTAATATGTTTGTTTATTTAACATTCTACTAAGTTAGCTCGCTAGGTATATACCTGTATAAACTCTTTTTGGTTATTATCTTTGCCATCAACACAATTACTGTGCTTTTTTTGTTGTATTGAGTACTTTTCTAATTGTAGACATTGTATAAACTCTCTGGCGTCTATTCACTTAGATAGACCGTATCAAACCTTGCAGTAATATCATATATTATTAGCATATACGTAGTAGGTATATATAGGAAAATATATCTAAGACCCTAGGGCCCTAGAGTATAATTTCGCTCTAGGACCCTATATTTAGTGTATTTTTAAAACTTATTATATCAGTTTAGTGAATTTGTATTTTGATTAGTTTCTTTCTTTACATTAGCACAGGATATGAGCATTTCAGTACACTATTGGATAACTGGTGTGGTGTTTGATTGGATTATAGAGAAAAAACAAATTGCGTGTTTAATAGTTGAGATATAAAGTTAAATTTGCATTAGCAAATATAGGTCCTAGAGCGAATATTTGGACTAGGACCTTAGGGTCCTAGGATAAAATTCTGAGCTTGGACCCTAGGGTTTTGGCATTTTCTATCAAGACCCTAGGATCCTGAGAATAACTACTCGATATAGATATATATCTACGTTTTCGAAGTTAAGGACTCATGTCTACCTTACTCTCTTGCTAGGTATACAGGGGACTTATGTATGAAGTAGATGATGTTGCTGTTAAGATATGCAAGATATCAAGCAAAGAGTCACTGAAACCTTTTGCTCAGGAGATAGAGCTAATTAGCAAACTACATCACCGTAACATACTACAGTTCTACGGTGCTTGTTTACTTCCTAATAATATATACATGGTGACTGAGTTAATGGACGTAGACTTATTCACTGGACTTAAGAATGACCCTAAGATGCAGTGGAGCGGGGAGTACGGCTTGTCTATTGCTAGAGACATAGCGTTAGGTATGAATTATCTTCATAAGAGAGATCCTACTGTAGTGCATCGAGACCTGAAGAGTTCAAATGTAATGCTTCACAGGTTAGATCAGGTGCTACGTATATTGTATTATGTCCTATTACTTGATTAGTATTACGAGTGGGTTCTCGGAATTTGAATATAATCAATGGTCGTGTATAGTCTTATTACAAATTGTTCATGGTACGCGATGGGAGAGATTAAGATCAATCGTTTTATTTGTCTTTACTGCAATATTATTGAGCTTTAATACTTATATAGTATTGCATTAGTTGGATGATTGCCGGTTGTTGTAGTCTAGTAGTAGAATTATCTGTTCTCTCGCCATAGTCTACTGGTACACAATGAAGCTTATTACAGTAGAACTCGGATAAAACGCACTGGAACAAAAGCTAGTACAATGTACTAATCCAATTACGTAATATCTGAATATTCTTAATTCGTATACAATTAGTACAAAATAGATATCCGTATTACAGAAAAGTACTTCTTAAGCTGAGTACTTACTAACTTAGCCGAGTTCTACTGTAGTTAATGGAGCAAGTTATAAGGTCTAATAGCATTATTATACATTGAAATACCCCCGAAGCACTAGGAGTCTTACATGATTACATTGTTTACAGAGGCCAGACAACTCGTCCATATTTTGGCACAAGTCGTCTTCAGTTCTTGTCAACTCGTACCTATTTTTACGCCCCTTCGATGCTGTCTTAGAGTGTTTCTTATTGCTTTGTGGATCAGATTTTTGTACTAGTTATGCACACGCCTCCAGCTGTTGATCAGAAGATTTTACGCCACCTCAAAGTTGAGTTAACTAGGGGCTAGTTGATGTATCGTATGAGTTAGAATAGGCACGAGTTGATTGTCAATCGTAACAGCCTCCATATGCTTCTAGAGATCTAGTTCCAATTTAGTACTGAGCTAAGGTACGTGGATTGAGTTATACACAATTCAATGTCTTCTTTCAATTATCTCCTAATTACAAACACAGCTATCTTAATATTTCATTAATGGGACATATTCATATGAGTGGATTCATGCATAGTCGTAATTATATGTATTTCAGATCGTTTAAGTAAATGATTGTAATCAATTCTTATTATCCACCCTCTCTTCTAGCATATCTGATTATTTACAATATATACACACAGGTACATCGCTAAGATCGGAGATGTAGGTATAGCTCGTTTGATGACACAAGACAATATGACTGCTCAGAGCTCTTACACTCTAGCATGGGCAGCTCCTGAAGTTGTGTACAGACACAGAGCGACTGAAAAAATTGATATTTGGTCGTTTGGCATAATTTTATGGGAAATACTAACTGGGAAAATCCCAAAGACAGGATACCTCTCTATGCCGTATTGGTGTCCTGAGAATATAAAGTCTATATATGTTAGCTGTATTTTTGATGACCCAAATTTGAGACCAACTGCTGCAGATATTGTCAAATCATTAGATCAAATTCAGAAGTAATCAGAGGGGCTTAGCTCTACATCAGCACGTTATCACTTAACTAAAGTACCATGGTTATGGTTACGCCCAATCCAAGAGGTAAATAGCTAATTCTTTTATTTATCTGCTCATTTTCAACACTATTATTAAGATTTATAACTTGATAGTTTGTATGTAGTAAACTTTGAGGATAACGATTAAAACCCCATCCAATATGCATTATTCTATCCTAATTGTAATCTGTAAAGTATATGTGTAGTTTTCCTTACTTATTCTACTAAAATTTGAAATATCGTATTACCTCGAATAATCGCAGGGTCGATTATTAATTTCAAGCCCCCGAGAGAGGGAAGTTGCGATTTTTGTAACAACTAACAACAGTAAATAAATCATAATATAGGGGAAATGACGACTAAGTACTTAGCTCGGTGATGTACGTATTCTAATTTATTTTGTACTTTGGAGGTTACAAATCCTCCATATATTCTACCCCCCCGTTTATTCCGATTCCTTCCATCTAATTACATTCTAAAAACTTCGTTTATAACAAAATACAGTGGAACCTCGTTAGTACGAACAAATATTTACACAAAATCAGGTTCCTACAACGGTTTTCAATAGATATTGTTCCGATTAATACATACTCTAGAGAACAAATTTTCCGTTCGGTTACGTATTGACTAGTTTCTACTGTGGATGGATGGATACAACGAAATTACGCTTATAACGAAGTTATTTATTACCCCCTTTAAGCCAAAAGCTATTGAATTTCAGCCCGTTATAACGAAGTCAGCTCATTACAACCCCAGTTGATCTAATTCCGCTCAAATGGATATATTAGTTCAACAAACTCCGCTTATAACCAAATGCAACCGAGGTCCCGAGCACTTATAATGAGAGTTTACCAGAACATATATCTATTAGTAATGGTTGATATTAACTATAGTTTGTAGGGCGGCAGAATCCAGGGAGCAACACCCCTTGCTAAGCCACTGGTTTGATCTATGCTTTAGTATATTTTTAACAATAATTATTTCTTTTATATCAGTTTTAGCTAATTTGACTGATTTTAACGCATTATAATGCTCTACTACCATCCCTACTAACCGACACAACACACATACAAATAACCCAAAAGTTTAATAACAATGGATCCTGAAAAACCTGAGAATATCAGCCCTAACCATGACGACATTCGTTCCCATCTGATAACCTCATCATTATCACCACATCACCAATATAACGATAAAAGCAATACACTCAGTGTATCTATGCGCAGCAAGGGAGGTATTAAGAGTAATGTAAGCGATGAGTCGTATGAAAATTCTTATAGATATCTTAAATCAGGACAGCTAACTGCTCGCCCTAAGAAGGAGAGATGGAGTAGCAGAGCAGAGTATATCTTATCTCTTGTAGGCTATGCTGTAGGGTTCGGTAATGTATGGAGATTTTCTTACTATGTACAATTGAATGGCGGTGGTGCTTTTCTCATTCCTTACTTCTTGATGCTATTTATACTGGGTGTACCTGCCTTCTATCTAGAGGTGCATATTGGTAAAATTTCGCAGGTAGGACCTCTTAATGCTATGCACCGTCTCGTGCCTCCATTCTGTGGGGTAGGACTCGCGGCTATCGTCACTATGATATACATAACATTTAACTACAGTCTGCTAATAGCTTATGTTCTATTTTATCTATTCAGCTCCTTTCAAAATCCTCCAGCCTGGTCATCTCTTGCTTACTGCGGGAATATATCCAGGATTAATGATTCTCTTCTCAGACAGGCATGCAATAAGTCTGCTCCTACTCTCTTCTATTATAGCTCTGTTGCTGGTGTAACCTCTACCATAGAGGATACTACTGGTTTCTCTTGGAAACTAATGCTATGTATCATCGGAGCATGGTTACTTATATTCTTATGCACTTTCAAAGGTATAAAGAGCTTTGGTAAGATTGCTTACGTCACAACTATATTCCCATATATAGTGCTAACTGTATTGCTTATTAGAGGAGCAACATTTGAAGGAGCAGGGGAGGGCCTGAAGGCTCTATTCTATCCTAACCTTAAGCTGCTATTAAACTTTAAAGTGTGGCTACAGGCAGGTTCTCAAATATTCTTCAGTCTCAGTTTAGGTACTGGTGGTAATATTGTGCTGGCTTCTCATCTAGATCAGAAAACTAATGTATTTCCTAGCGTTATATTCGTGTCATTAGTAAACTCTGGTACTTCCATATTCTCTGGGATAGTAGTGTTTATGATACTCGGACATAACGCACACCTCAGAGGGGAGAGCGTACAAGATATAGTAGCAGGTCCTGGACTTGTATTTATAGCTGTAGCATCTGCTCTGCTGGATACTCCTCCTGCTCCTCTTTGGAGTGTCCTATTCTTCTTGATGATGCTATCTCTTGGACTCAGTTCTCAATTCCCGTCAATACAATCTCTGACGGAAGCAGCTCGTTCCTTGCCTTACATGTCAAAAGTACACGAAACAATAATCTCATTCATTATCTGTAGTATATTCACTGTGTGTAGCGTCATCTTCGTGCTGGGTAATGGTCAGTATATATTCGGGTTGATAGATGAATTTGCTGCTTCCTACTCTCTGTTTGTTGTTATATTTTTTGAGTTTATCGGGGTTGCTTGGTTCTTCGGAGTCAATAAAATACTCTGGTATCAGACGGGTGAGATCATAGTGACGGCTGCTACTAGCAGACTAGCTAGAATACGGTCTAATAAATGGTTTAAAGGATTTACACTGTATTTCTGGTCTATCAGTTGGATAATAGTAGCTCCTCTCGTTATGATAGTCATATTCTCAGGCAGTTTAATATACCAGTTGACTGGAAGACCTAAGTATACTGCATTCCAGAATTATACGCAAGTACAAGTGCATTACCCAATCTGGTCACTCGCTGTAATAGTATTTATCATATTGAGTACCATCATTCCTGTTCCGTTAGGTATGCTGTACGAATACAAGGAGTTATGGCATATGATTAAGAACTCATTATTCTCGGTTAGAAGGAGAATAATGCGTATTTCTTATAAACTCGGCCTTACTCAGACTCAGGACTATGCTGTGGATGATACCATGGATCATATAGTTCATTACTCAGCCAATGAAGACAGTGTGTCTCTGGTTAAAAATAAAGAGCATTAATGTTATTTTATATTTTTATGAAACAAGCTTATATTATGTTAAGTTGTGAATTTTTCACGTATATATATATGTATAGTATCTGCGTATATTCCTTTTTCAATTAGGGACTATTGTCGGGCCCATTAACAGGGAAGTTACCAGAGGGCAGGACGAGGGGCAAGGTGTTTTCACCTGTTTTGCACTTGGCATGACAAGTGGCGGATCTATAAATTTCTAGTTAGGTATAACCATCCAGCTGGGCAGTTGCGTCGTGTGGCTTTGAAATCTGGGGGGCACAAATTCAATCTGGTAGGCAACAAGTTCTGGATGAGGGTCTATGAGCCTGTAAACAATCAGTAAAGCCCCCATCGCAAGAAATAACTTTGGTTTTCAGTTGGCCCATAAAGTTGAGATTTTTCTGATCCTTGGAGTAATGATTTGCGGTCCCCGTTCCCCCAGTCACATATACCACGACGCCACTACAGTGGGGGGTCTGGGCCGCTGCAAATATTCCAGTGGAGGCCCCTGGACAACAATCTTTAATTGCTACCACATTAATTACCTTTCTACTGGCACGTAGGTTTGAACCTTGAAACATTTTCTCATAACTGAGTAATACACATTTGGTTTGGAATATTTTTAGATTCACTTTGTGCTTTGCGTATATGAATAGGATAGATACATGTGCTGGGGTAATATTCGTAAATATTACCTAGGTACGTTACATAGATCAATATATGATATCTCCGCTGATATTTGGGTGTATTCATAATATATGAAGGTAAAATGCGAGCGAAGCGAGCCGGAATTTTATAGTTTTCTTTGATTGCCCAGTGGTACGAGTTTACCAGAGGGGTTAAGTCCCGAGACACGATATTTTACCAGGGGGGGCATTGCCCCCTACGCCCCCCTGTGGCGACGTCTCTGGCCCATTAAATGAGTCCCGAAGATATATGGTGTACTAGGGCAATCGAATACTTAGAGAATTATTTTCCTATATTTTAGTGTAGTTCCTATGGCTATGTCTACTTGGGTGACCATTGTCCAGTTTAGCCTGAAATTACAAAAACACATTTACCATTTGATAATCATATTTTCACACCTTTCGGCATATCCTTCAAAACATTGCTAGAATTTCCCCTGCAACAGCTAATTAGTTGTAATCTGACATAATGACTCTTCTAATGGGATGGGGGCAACTTCCATTATGCTGCATAGCATATTCTCCCAAATATCTATGAGGTTTACTTATACGAAGGCCACTCAATAAGTTTTGATCCTAACCATGTTACTGGTTGTTTAACCAAACCATTACATAATTCGGTTATACATATGAGGTTATTATACTTTAGAGAAATTTTGTATCATTTTATTGAATAGTTTTCGTTAAGGAAATTTTTCTACTTAGGATGGTACTGGAATATCCTGTAAAGGGATCCAAGGGGCACATCGCTTATCTAAGGGTAGATTGTTGTAATATTTAATGTTTTGCTTGGTCCGGATCAGCTATCAGATTCCAATCTCATGTTGAATCATTTCCTAAGCCACATTAGAGTCGGCTGTTCCCATTCCTCAACAGACTAAAAAATTCATTCTGCGACAGCGTCTCGATCCGACTTGGCCTTCAAGGTTCAAAATTTCATACTTGAATTCTATAAACCATCTCTTGACTGTAGCTATAGATAACTTATTATTTTGAAATTTTGTACATAATTTTCTTGGCATAGCTTTCTTGTTTTCAAAAGTTGGAACTAATTTTGGTATGATAGAAAGAATGTCACTGTCTCTATAAATCTTTTGATGATTTATTTATCAGTGAAGTTGTGCTGAAAATATGCTGAAGGAAAACTATACAAGATAATGGTACAGATATTTCTACAATGTATAATAACCGCATGTTTAATGGAAATTTTGTAATGGTTAGGAAATAAGCAACCAGTAACATTGTGAAGCTCAAAACCATTCGTAAATAGAAGACTATACATGATCAGTATAGCTAATTACCAATTCTACTGTAGTCAATTAGTAAGCAGAATGATTATCCTGTTGCTATTAACTGCACTATCTCTGAGCTATGCTCTACAGACACCTGAGAGACAGCTGGGCCACCTACTGATGGGAAATAGAACTAGTGACGTATTCATAGATGCCTTCTTTGATAATATTTGTTCTGATTGTGCTGCAGACTGGCCTATGTTCTCTAAGGTAATCTCTCAGGATTATCTGAAGAATAGACTAGGAGTTGCTGTCCATATATTCCCACTGCCATATCATCATAATTCATTCTTTGCTGCCTGGGCTGGAGAGACCATAATGCATACTAATACTAGCAAGTATACTAATTACATGACATATATATTCCAACATTATGATGACTTTATCACTGGAGCAGTAGGTCTAACTGAGCCTCAAGTCAAGCAGAAGTATGCTATTGCTGCAGAAACGAGTACTGGCATTAAAGCGCAAGTAATATTAAACGGGTATAGGAATATTCAGTTTGATACCCGAGCGAGACAGGCCTGGAAGTATGCCTGCTATCGTGACGTCAGTGGGACCCCTACTTTCTTCGTGAATGATGTAGCTGTGCCAGAAGCTAGTGGCTTCGATATGGAACAATGGAATAGCTTCCTTGGAAAGATCTTAGGATAGATTAATCAGACCGAGCTCATTTAGATTAGGATTACGTCATGGATACTGGAGTATTGTTCAATGATGGGCTTTCAATTAAATGCTATATTTTCTTGGTTTACTAACAACTCTACCCTATGAGCTTATTAATTTTCTTTGAAATAACTCAAAGTACAGCATATCCGCTGAGAGTTTCATATTCATAGCTCATAGAGTTATAGTACTGTTGTATGAGATTACAGGCAGGCACTACTTTAATAGATTGATAATTTCGAGTTACAGTCAACTTTAGTTATATCAATTACGGATAAATCGATATACCCTCTTATATTGAAGGATTAAAATTGTACAAATATGGTCCTAAACCGAAAAAGCAACACAAATTACATCTGTTATATAGAACTAATTATTTGGGTCCTTTGCTCTTTGATATAACTGGGGCTGGCTGGGTTGTCTTTCTCGTGTGAGAATAAACAAATTGAGTAAGAGGATTATCGATATCTGATTAGACATTGGAAACTCTCTTCTGGGATACCGACATATCGTTACATGACACTTAGCTACTAATTTGATTGATCAATTTTATACAGTAATGTTTTTATTATGTCATTTGTATTAAATCCAATCTGTATCAAACTATCAGTTCATGATCTAAATAGGAGAACGTTGAATTGTTAATTTGGCTTAGTAGTGGTTTAATGCCTCGTTTACATGGACTATATACTATTTCACCCGTGATTGACGTTTAGGGACTCTTTTGGTAAAAAATGATCGCACGAATACTAATCCCTTACACGTTACACCTGACAGTATCTAGTGTATTGTGATATTAATTATGTAATTTATTATTTAGAATGAGTCACTGTACAACATGTTACAAAAAGTTGAGTGGGAAACATCCGTTAGTTTGTATGAAGTGTGGAGGTATTGTCTGTAAAAACTGTCCTACTTATCCTTCTGTCGGCGGAGAGGACAACGATAAACGCAGAGTTTGTAACAATTGTTACAAATGTCAAAATGATAAAATAACAAAGAAAACTGATTTCAATCTACCCTCCTACCTCCAGTCAGATCCTGGGAAAGAGAGAGAAAACTCTTATTTCACTCATGGTAAGCAATCAGAATCTGATTCAAACATTCCTAGCGCTATCCTCCCAAAATATCTACAAGAGGGAGGGGAACCGCCTCAAGAAGTCAGTCAGAAGCGAATACAGTTCCAATTGGCAGGCACCGGACTGAGCTTTGACGGAGCACTGGGTATTGATCCTAGGGACCAGCAGTTAGAGGATAGATTGAATGCTCTGAAGGAGACTACTGGAGAACCACAAGTTCTGCCTACTGAAACTGAGCTGCGGGATCGTCTAGACAAGCTGAGGGGATTTTCAGTGGACAGCTCGTATGTAGAAGGAAAGCCTGGGTTCCCGCTTAAACTAATTGTGCAATCTAGTACTGATATTCCTGAAGACGACCTGTTAGCTCAGGTGATGGCTGAGAAAGAATTTGAAAATGCTATAGTGCATTCATACTCTAAACGAGACACAGAGTTTGACGAGAGAAAGACTCTCTTCTCTCAAAATCCGTCTCTCCTAGACGAACTAGAGATGATGGAGAGTATGGACTGGATGCAGCTGGATGATGCTGACTCCGAGGACGTACGTTCTAAACCTGGATTCAGGGTAGGAACAGCACCTCTACAGCCATCCTCAGATCAGTGCGACCCTGATTTCGACGCTAACGTGCAGCGTCTGATAAGAGAGACCATGGATGAGGTAAAAAGCGATAGAATTGTGGAGGCTACAGCAGCTGGAGTAGATTTCCAACTCTATGAGCGTTTGTCTCAGATAAGAGGCGATATCAGCGCCTCCGCCTTACGTCCACTAAGTCCCTGTCACTTTAGAGAAGCAAAGGAAGATCCACAACTTGAAATTGGAGACGAAGAGACTTTCACACAGGTACTGGAGGCTATTGGATATGGAGGGGGTCAGAGAGTAGAATCTCCTAGAGAGAGTCTATTCAGCACTGATTAGTTTTTAATATATTATTGTAAGAGTGCTTGTAATTACTGACCTTCAAATGATAGAGTACAATATCGATATTACTGATTAAATAAATATATGACAATTTATACCTCTTCAGATTTCCATATTTAGAAATACAGCAGACTAGTGAGTAGAGTCTCAATAATACGTACTCCGGATAAGGAGTACGTATTTTGGCAGTCCCCTGGTGTACGTATTAACGAGAGTCTACTGTAATAACACTTTGTAGATATGAAATCTAGATATACAGATGTGTAGCACATAATACATTTATTTAGGGTAATGATACGTATACGTTTTTCCCAGCGAGCGTCGGTTTATGCAGGTTCCACTGTAAATACTAATCTTCAGTTATTCAATATCTTTATTGTATTCATAGATACATATATGCAGGTTAATGGCATCTAAGAGCCTAAAAGTAAATATAAGTAAACATCCATATTATCCTACAGTTCTGACTAACTTTGAATCTGATTGGCAGGTGGTAACAGGAGATAGTATCGCTCAATTTGGTAATTTACTCTCTCGTTACTTGCTGGAGATAAAGAGTATACTCAAAGGAATGTCTGAATCTGATAAGATTATTAAACCAGTTAAACCTTATATTATCGGGCTCAATGAACTGATTAGATGCTTAGAAAAAGACGAATTAGAGTTTGTAATTGTTACTAATGCCATTCCAGAAGTAATGCGATTTCATTTGAGTCAATTGTTCCATAAGAATGAGACAATCTTTCTTGTGTTTGAAGCACTGAATACATTGAACGAATTATTCAATGTGAAAAGGCTTAGTTGCATTGGAATAAAGAGAAATCAATTGAAATTTGGGATCGGAAAGAATATGATAGAAGAGATCAGGGTCTTATTTCAGATGTATAATTTATCAAAATCTGATTATTCTATTGTAAAAGGGAAGAAGAGAAAATCCCAAGAAGTACATATCTACAAATATTCTAAAATTAAAGTTAAGTAGATTATCGCACATAATTTAATCAACCACATTGTCCTTATTATGCAGAATTCCTGAATAATATAGATGGATTTTTGTACATCATTTGTATAATCTCTGACAGTTGTTTATGTCATTTCAACTTTTGACTAGTTCACTCTACTCTTTTTCCCTTCATTTTGATAAGGAAATAGCTGAAACATGGGACATTAAATTCTTCGAGCAATCCATTGAATAATGCTCTAGTAGGGACCATTTTATCTACAGTGGAACTTCGTTATTACAAACAAGCTTAATACGAATTTCCGGATAAGAGGAACGAATATTCACACAAAACTAGTTCCCTATATTGGTTATACAAATTGGTTTACTTCTGATAAAGCGAACAAATTTTGACCGTCTGCTTGTGTTCGTATTAATGTGTTCCACTATGTTTCGATAGTTCCCTATTTATATCGGGGCATTTCGTTATATCATATCAAAGTCGATATAATCTGAGTGACTGTTTATGTTGCAGTTAATGGACTTCTCTGGACTCTGCTGCGCACGAGTGCACGTCAGCCTACACATTGTGGACAGTGATTTGGCCCCGAATTAAAACTTATTTGCCTCCAGATAACAGCGGGATACCCAATTAATTTCCTCCAAAGGCAAAACCCTATTTGTGTTCAGTTCTTCGGGCCAATGCATATTTCGTATCCTATATTGAGATTTGTGCAACGAAGTGCAGGGTTGTTTGATTTAAATCACTTCAAAAAATCAACATGATGATTTTTTATTTATTTAAATTTTGACACTTCGCTAATAGTGTCATGTTTTCAGAGAGCAATAGAATGGTGCTTTTGTTTTCAATAGATTGAAGCCATTACTAAATCATAGTAACGGCTACAATAACTACGTGTGGAAGTATTTTGATACGAAAAAAGAAGTTAGCAAAGCAGGGTGTCGTGCAACATGCCTGAAGTGTGGGAAGGAGATGCAAGGACTAGTTGTTAGGTTAAAGCAACATTATAATGTGTGTGCTGAATTTATCGACTCCACTGATGATGAATTGTGCATTTTGAATCCGGAAATCCAAGCTCTTTCCCAGAGGAAATGTAGTGTGACAGATATAAGATTAGTATCACAAGCAAAGAAACAGAAATCCGTCATGTCAAGTATGACTAACTTTGTTGTGCAAACATCAACAACTGAAAAAGCTGCCATTGATCTCCAAATAGCACGGTATGTTTGTGCAACTAACTCACCTTTCACTATTGTTGAACATTCTGAATTTTTAAAGTTAATGGCAATGCTTCGTCCTGGATACCATCCTCCTAACACAATGTTGGCAATGAACTACTCGACGAGCTTTATGTTGCTATGCAATCACAGTGCAAGGAACAACTTGACGGAAAAAATGTACCCATGATGTTAGACGGATGGAGTAATATCCATAACGAGCCAGTTGTCTGCGTGTCAGTGACAACATCCGATGGGGATAGTTATCTTACCGAAACGGTAGATACATCAGGCCATGCACACACTGCTGAATATCTACAAGAAGTGGCCACGTCTGCTATTATATCGACTGAACAGAGATACAGTTGTAAAGTAGGTACCTTTGTCACGGACAACGCATCAAACATGGTCAAAATGCGGCGACAACTGACATCTGATAGTGTTACTACCGATACAAACATCATATCCTATGGTTGTTCTGCTCACTATCTTAATCTATTGGCCAAAGATATTGAAATACCGGGCGTGAAGGAACACATTGTTCAGATCGTGAAATATTTTAGGAACACCCATCTCCCAGCTGCATGGTATAAATTTACTGGCGGAAAGAAACTAGTACTACCACAAGAAGTTCGCTGGAACACTATCCCGGATTCTCTGCAATGCTATTTGGAAATCTGGACAATGATCCTCAAAGTGTGCGAGGACCACCGCGACACTATTAACGGTACGATCGCCATGAAAGTGCAAAATATTAACATCAAGAGAAATGCTGAGGACTATCTAAAACGGATGAAGCCAATTGCTGTCGCTCTTGATAAAGTGCAGAGTGACAGTTGCAAACTGAGTGATGCTGTTGAAGTTTGGAAAGCACTGAAGAGAGATATGGATTCATTAATGCCCTCTATTGTCACTCATAAAGTACAGGACCGCTACAAACAAGCGCTAACCGCTGCCCATTACTTAGCTAACTTAATGGATCCAAGATACAGGGGTATAAACTTGTCAAAAGACGAGGTTGATGCTGGACTAGAATTATGCAGCCTGGATTATACATCATGTTTGCCTACTGTGATCAACTTCAGTGCTGAAGCTGGTCCATTCAAGCCATTCATGTTTACAGAAGAAGTTTTAAAAGCTATCTCTCCCCTTACATGGTGGGAGTCTCAGAAAAGCGCCCTGGAAAGCGATGTTATAGTACTTTGTCGCAAGATACTTGGAGGAGTAGCATCAAGTGCTGGAGTAGAGCGAATTTTTTCAACCTTTGGTTTTGTTCACTCCAAAGTGAGGAACAGGTTGGGAACGGTTAAAGCTGGGAAGCTTGTATTTTTTATACAAACTCCTTAATACGCATAAATGATCTATTTTGCCAAGTTAATTTTTCGATAATTATATAATTATCAATTAATTAAAAGTTATATTTTTACTGTTACATTAAAGAGTATTGTAGTTAGCAGTTTGTATGTTTCATTAAATCCAGCATTCAAATAATATTGAAAGTGTCTAAATTAAAAATCTGATTTAAATAAAAAAAATCATGATTTTTCCAACCCTGGTCAAGTGGTAGATACAGGGTCTGGGGGCTCTGTAAGCCCACAGTGGGGTCCAGAGGCTTAAGAATACACGTGAATGAACTAACAAAATGCCAATTTGAAAACCGCGGCGCCAGATTGAAACGTTTGGCGGGCTTCCTATTGATACCCTTGACACACAGTATGTTATAGTCAAATTCTCTAAACGTGAAAATCCCTAATTGTTCTAGAGTTCTCTAATATTCATATTCACCATTTATCCTTTAGCCCTCTGCACACAATTACTGAGATCTTAATTTATGCATTGTATGTAGTTTATACGTAGTTTAATCAGTGTAGAGGCTATAGCATATACTCCACTGATTAACTATTATAGTTTGTGTTAGAGAGCTCAAAGTTTACACTTTATATTGCTAGTTAGACTTGTAATGCAGTCTGAAATAAGTCCATTAAAGTCAATAATATCGAGAGATGGTAGTGCTAGCTTCCATAAGAGAGAGCGTCATGTGACTATACAGGGAAGCTCTACAGCTGAGAGTAATCCCTATCCTCTTCTCAGATCTATAAATTATCTTGATAATCTTATCAGTCAGATAGAACAAGAGGGATATACTACATCAGATCCTATACTATATCCTCGTAGACATTCATACGGTGATACTAGGGCCTCTAATAATTCCTTGGATCATTCTCCTAACTGTGAATTGGAATGTAACAAAGCTATAAGCAGAATTAGACCTACCTCAGCTCCAAGGCAAACTGATCACTGGATGTCAGATACAAGGAATCCCCGGATACAGAATTGGCTCAGGTGAATATACATCATTCTGTTATATTTGTAATTATGTTAGTTATGTATTCACAAGTACCCAGCCCAGTGTATCATAGCTGAAAGATTGACGTTGATTCGAAATATTAGAATACTTCAATTGTTTATTGATGCGTTTTACAAATCCCAAGTCCACAGGTATTCTATGAGAATAACCATACCATTGTATTTCACATATTTGATATAATCTGTGTAGTAAGACAACTTACAACAAACAGTGGCTTATTACATAGGGTCACATCAGTACCAAGCTATTTGACCCGATTAACCGGTGGTTTTATTAAGCAGAGTCTACTGTATTAAAATTGTGAGATTGATCATACCTTATATGGGTATATTGTATAGTTAAGAGATGAAATTTGAGAAACGCTTCCCTACGTAAATATTTATTAGATGTTGACGTATAATTCGAAGTATAACATGTGAAACCTAGCAATTTATTATTAGGGTAGTTAAACTTTTAACACTTGAGTAAACTTGTTGTTTCCTATTCTCATAACCAATCTGGATGAAATTTCTCTTCTTCATAGATCATTATATTGTAAAGCACTTAGCAGGCTATCCATGGTGCCTACCACCCAGGCTATCCTTCTATACATACTTTGATAACGGTTCTTCTTAGTAACATTTGTGGAATTCCTCAGTCCATAGTTCTTGCATGTCTCTTATTCAGATTGTATCGTATTCCATTCTTATACAATACTGTTAGTTATCCACATTCCTCTGTAACATTATAGCTACATTCTTGTTATATTCTAATATAGCACATAACCTTTGCAAATATATATTATTTTTTCCAAATTGGTATATTAGCACTGGCAATGAATAGTACAGTATATAATACTCAACCATTTCCTTTCTCTCACATCTCTGGATTCACCTTCTACCCACCGAAATCTCTCCCCAAAGAACCAGACAAGATAGATACACTGCTGTATGTAAATGGCCCCCGATCTGGTTATAAGCACAATCTCATTCAGGGGGAACTCTCTAGAGATTTTCTAGCTGGGATAAGTTGTACTATTTGTAAAGGAATACTCAATCTACCGACTTTATTACCAAACAATGCCAAAGCTTGTCAGAACTGTACTAACTATAGAGTTCAAATAGACCAGACACTAACCAACTCTATCCTCGGCTTCAATATATACTGTCCTAACTACAAACGTGGATGTAGCTGGAGTGGAGCCGTTAACTCAGTTATCCAGCATCTTGAGAAGAACTGTGATTTTGTATATTTGAAGTGTGGCTATGTAGAAATGGGATTGTGTCTACGTGCTGAGGTACTGATGAGACATCAGCTAATAGAACATCACAAAAAGGCACATGCTGCTATAGAGAGAATATTGGATGAGGTGAGTACCCTCAAGAAGGAGGTAGATCAGAAGACACAGGAAAATAGAATGTTAATGTTAGAAAATCAATTTCTTAAACAGACTTACCAAGACGGAACTATTATTATTCGAATACAAGATTTTAATGAATGCATTGGACATACTATTTCAAGTCCAATATTCCAGACACGCACACCTCCTAATATCGAAGCTACATTTGGGTATAACCTACAGATAACTATGATAATAGGCTCCGATAATATCATTTCAGCTCTGGTTACTGTCAAAGACGGACACTCTGATGAGGTTCTACCCTGGCCTATGCTTGTGAACTATTCAGTTACTATATTCAGTTACTTAAATGACAGTCTTAATGTAGTTTGTACTCTGTCTTGTGACCAGATTCCACCGGAGTGTAGAGAGAAAGGTTCTGAACAGGCGTACGGATGGTCTCCTCTAACTACTTACCAGGAATTGTGTAATAGAATACTACTCAAGGATAAGACTGTTTATTTTAAGTTTCAAATTTCGTTTTTATAAGATAATATTCAATATTGAAATATCTAAATTGGATCAAATATGTATTTTCAGCTTTTATAGAATTGTGCGACGTCCCTTAAAAATATAATATAAGCATATTTTTTACTAAAACAAAGGAAATAATTGTACAACAGTCAACATCTGCTATCTCGAATGTCTGTTAACTCGAACAGAATTTGATTTCTTCTGAGGGTTCGAGATAACGGATGTTGAGTGTATATGTGTACAAGAAGAGAAATTCTATTTATTATCGCAAATGAAAGATTCTACTGGTGTGCAGTTCGCCGAGTTAGAGGGGGCCTTAGAACCTTAGATTGAATTCTCAAGTATGTACACAGATGTCGCACCAAAATTGTGCACTAGGTTGTACACAAATGTCTCACTCCGGAATTACATTGAATAAATGGTACAAAAATGACAATATTCTTGGGTTGCCAAATCAGATACGGGTGGTGGAGATGATTCATTTTTCCAGCTAACTAGCCTAAACAATTATAACTGATTCTAAATGACATTGGGAAATACCAATATTATTTCTTTCCTTAGAGTTAAGGATAAACAGGCAAAAGAAAATCTCAAGTTCTTGAGGAATGAGAACAAAGAGAGATTCAAACTGACTCTGGCAATAGAGAAGGAGAAGCAGGATAAAGAAGAAGCTGCAAAATCTGCTTATATAGGCTGGTTAACTAAAAAGTATAGACAGAGAAAGCTAGAGAAACAGAGCAAATCAAATTGAAATATGTTTTTAAGTATGTATTTACATATATTACATTAATCTGATAATTATCTCTTAAATTTACTCATATATGCTACATTTAATTAGCTAACTTCATTCTCTATAATATTATTATAATATCATGTCCCGCCCTGAAGTGAGGGATGTGCACAACAACTGCTTCATAATTATTGTCTACAAAACTAGCAATTTTACCAAGTGTTTATTTATCATATTAATTGAGTCAGTACAGGGATTATAATCCCGCAAGCCGTGAAGCTCCCCCAATGTCACACAGAGGGCTAATATTATGAAAGTTGTGGAGACACTGGGCTGTGAACATAAGGCAAATTAATGTACCCTTTTAGTTAAGTAACGCAGTATATTTGATGTGATGATTATATTATTAACATCTTGTGGTTGAATAAATGCTTTAGCAATATTGGAATTGAATAAACGACTCCTGGAGTATTTAATTAACCAAAGTAAGATATGTAAATTGAAAAAACACTGATAACAAAGACAAGTTTGTACTCTTAATTCTGTATTATTGTTAATGTTAATGTTAAGTTGTTGCCCGTGTTGTTAAAAACGAGATGTGATATATAATATTATAAATATACAAAACAATCACTCGGTAGTAGTTTTGGATATTCTCCTGAGCATACTAATATATGTTAGATGCCGCTACTAATGATACACCGGTCCAGACTGATGTCAGAGGTAAGCCTGTTCCCCCGAACATTATTCACTAGTGAATGATGTTTAGGGAAACATCATTCCCTAGCAAATCCTGTTTCTCTGAGTGTTTCCCTTGCACAGTTAGCAACACGTACGCGGGTCAAGGAAACTTCCAGCCACCTCGCAGGGCCAAGATCCAATGGAAACCTACACAGGCTATACAAATAGTGAGTTAGAAATGCTCATATTCTCGGCTAAATGCTATCTAGTTAGATAATCCAATCAAAATCCAATTCATTCACCAAAATAGTGAGTTAGAAATACACTTAGCAACACGTACGCGGGTCAAGGGAACGGGAACAAGTATTCCGTAGGTAATCCTGTTTCCCTAAACATCACTCACTAGGGAATAGTGTTCGGGGGAACTTGATTACCTATGACACCGGATCGCTGCAACTCTAATTTGATAATTATATTTAACTTTGCATACTAAACATTTTATCCTTGAGTATTAGTTTTTAGGTTTATATATTTACTAGATACATATTTAGGATTCGAATTCTGCTTAAAATGATAACTGAAGATGATTTCACCAAAGAAATAAACATATTCTACGCTATTTCTCAAAAACTAAATGATCAATGGCAACTCCATCAACCTGATAAATCTAGTTACCCACAAACACCTTGGCTCTCCAAAAGAGTGATCACTAAATTACAAATCGAACAGACTTCTCAAAAATTTTCACCAGAAGTTATCCCAGCTGACATTTGTGAAATTATCACACCTCTATCTAAATACATAACCGGAGACTATCATATTATTTACAGCCATATCTACAAAGTACCAATGCTATTCTTTAACTTATCATTCTCAAACGGAGCTAAACTCAAACTAGATGAAGTGTGGGAGTTAACTCACGATACTATAGGGGATACAGACAAATGGTCGTTCCTGACAGAAGATGAACATCCTATTTTATCGCTTCCTTACTTCTGTTTGCATCCATGTAATACTGGTAGATTCATGGAGTGTCTACTTGATAAAACAGCTGGTTCTTATTTACTAATGTGGATTAGTGTTGTAACGCCTATAATCAAGCTTGATATACCTCTTATTGAATACTACAAATATTATCAACTTAGCTAAGAATTATTCATTTGATAGATGTATATATTTATGCTAGCGTGCTTCGCTTGTTAGGTCGCTCCGCGACGGGCGGAAGTATCCTTGAGCTTGGTCCCTTGTTTTAGCATAAGTATATATGAGTTACATTTGTCAGTGCTTTTGGGCCGTAAATGTTATATATATTTAATAGATATTATTGAAGGTATCTTAATTATAATTCTGGATAAAAATTACAAATAATTTCATATACATCAACTATTTCAGTTCAATAAATTTCCATATGTTACCACAGTTACTGTCCACTATTAAAATAGTTATGTATCTGATGTCTCATCGGGGGAGAGGAGATAGTCCCTACCAGAGAGGGAGGGGTCGCTATCCCCGAAGACCTGGAATAGGGGCTGGATACCGAGGACACGGACCTCCCAGGAACCCCAAACGGGAGAGGGAGTTTGAAAAGAGAGTGTTTAGTGAAGAGGTTCAACAAGAAGTAGATAATCTCTTCAACAAGAAGTTTTCATTTGATCCGAACCCTAAGGACAACCCTCGCTACCTCCTCCCATCAGCTGACCTCCTATTCTCAGGGGAACACTTCACTCTAGAGAAGCTAGCATCTCTGAAGCTAGAACTCAACATTGTCAAGGATAAACTGAATGACAAAGATCCTGAGCTCTGGCACGACCATACGCGTCGCACCAATAAAGCAGGCTTAATTGTAAAGAATATCCGTAGACAGTATCACGTAGAGATGTGTACTCAGGCCTGGGCTAAGTTCCATGAGATTCTATGTATGTTTCCCAGTATATGTAACACAAATACTGATGATGCTTTCTACTCGGTACATCTATGTGAAGCTCCTGGCGGGTTTATTGGAAGTCTGAACCACTACATACGAGCACGTACCTCAACTAAACCGTGGAAGTGGAGAGGACTAACTCTCAATCCGTATAACGAGTCTAACGACCTGGGAGAGATGGTAGATGATGACAGATTTATTCTTGAGACTATTGAGAAGTGGAGTTTCGGGTTAGACAACACAGGTAATGTTATGCGGTGGAAGAATATCCTCAGTCTAGAGAGACAAGTTAAGGAGGAGACCACACGAGTAGATCTGGTATCAGCTGACGGTAGTAGAGACTGTCAGGACAATCCTAACCAGCAGGAGCTCAGAGTATCACAACTTCATTACTGTGAGAGTATGGCTGCAATGCGACTGCTCTCACCTGGAGGGAGCTTCATATTGAAACTATTCACACTATTTGAGAGTCAGACACTATGTCTACTGTATCTACTGGCCTGCTCCTTCGGACAACTACATCTATTCAAACCTTCTACCTCTAAGGCAGGTAACTCCGAGGTATACTTAGTCTGTCTCAAATTCCATGGCATAGATACTTTCTCTGAATGGCATCTACAGAAACTTGAATCCGCATACACTCTACAAGATCACGATAAGTCCATCTTCCCTCTCTCTTCTCTCTCCTCTGATTTCATTACCTCAGCTAAACAGGCTGCAGAGATCTTCAGCGGATACCAGAGAGATCAAATAGAGTCTAATCTGCGGCTCTTCACAGTATTCACTAAGCCTCAGCAGCAGTTCCTCTCAGATGTCCAGCTGTTTGCTGTAGAATCATATGACAAAAGATGTAGCATGAAGTATATCCAGGACAGTCTCAGGATTCTCCCTGATTTATTCCTGGATGGTATTAAGCTGAGTGTCATGGCTCTACTGAGACCTGACTCTAAATGCTCTAGACAGAAGAACCAGGACAGTCTCAATGACAGACGTAAACAGAAGTTAATGAGCTGGCATGAGCTTCATGAAATACCCACTACTAGTGATGAGTCTATCTCTAATACCATTAAGAGGCCTAGGCTGGAAGAGAGCGGAGATTACTCTGAGGTTTCAAAGAGTCTACTAAGATCGATGGGGCACCAAGAGGGGGAGGGACTAGGTCCCAGTGGAGAGGGACGATCAGAGCCGGTTATCCCACAGACACAGCAGTGGGGTATGGGTCTAGGCTATGAGCAGGGCACGATTAGTAGTGAGGACACAGAAGAAGATATACGGTGGTTGAAAATGGGAGATTCTAAGTCAGAAATGCGATCTCTGTTTGGAGACGCACTCCACTCCGTTCTAAACTCGAGATTCTGCTACTGTGACACTCTACAGGAAATGACTGAGGCTAGATCTTCTGCTAAGGTCCTACTCTTCACAAACAGAGAGCCTATGATACACAGATGCGCTAGAGACTATCCGTTCTATGCTTTCCATCTCTTATCACCTCCTCACTCCATCCCTGTTGAAGGACTGGCTCTTGGAGAGATTGATACTCTACTCAACTTTTCTTCTAAGATATCTCAGAGTGTAATAGAGAGTAAAGAGGTTGTTCACTTTCTAGACTTGAGTCATGACCCTAGCGGATTCTCAGACTACCTCTGCTGGAAGCTTCCCTCCGCTCAGGGCTACGGTATCAGACGTACAGAGATGTCGGGAGCAGTGTCAAGCGGGAGAGATACTACTAGGACTGTGAGCCTCCTGCTTGAGCAGCCAGTCGACCTGTTATTAGATGAAGATCTAGAACAGATATACAAGGAGTGTTTGTCTCATTCCCAGGTAGATCTGGTGATAGGAGACTGTGCGTGTGAACCTGGGAGTCTGATGGTGTATCTACGTGGTCACGAGGAGAAGCGAGCACGTCAGTACTTCCTGGTACAGATAATAATCGCATTACATTGTCTGAAGAAAGGAGGCGTATTTATCTGCAGGATATACGATATAATGACGAGAGCAACAGCTGGACTAATCTACTTCTTGCATACTGTATTCTCTGATATTTGTATTGTTAAACCAGCATTATCCGAACCATTGAGTTCAGAGAGATATCTCTTCTGTAAGGGACTACAGGATGTTAACAGGTGTAAGCTGTTCCTGCTGCAGGAGTTGAATAAAGATATTAATAAAACGAAAGAGTCAGATCCAAGTAAAGACATTCTCGAGATTTATCCTGTACATAGATTATTCCAGAAAGAGTTCTTTCAATTCATAACTCTATCAAATGAACGATTATCAAAGAATCGACTAGAAGCAATCAAACAGATTGAAAGACTATTCTATTTGGAGGGAGGGCGGGAAACTTTCCGACCTTCTGACCTCACTGCTGTTTGTAAAATTGCACTTGAGAGAGCTCAAATACCTTTGATACTGTGACTATTTTGTAATCTAATACTAAGCTCAAAGCATTATATAAGTACGTAGACTCCTCGATTAACCGAATACGGCCGGGAAAATGTGTGATTTTATGACCTCAAAAGGTGCTAAAATGTCATTTTTGGTGCGGGAATTTTTGTGTTCCTTTTCATTACTAGCGTAAAACTCCGACCGTAATCAGTTAAATATAATTTTGTTATTTCCAGTATTATTTGTTGATTAATGTTGATTGTTTTTTATTGTACAGAGTATTGTACAGCTGGATTCAATCATTACTACTAAGTCATAAGAACCAACATACAGTCGAAACTGGTTTTCTTACTCTGCTTTTTTAACTATATTTTCTTGCTCATATGGTGTGGCATTTACATACATTTTCATCACTTTCCTTTTCTGCCAAATACTGCATCCTACATATACTTGTTACCAAAGTGTCTCTAATTGCATTTTTGGAGATAATTAATTGGGCAGAGATTTCATGGATGAGCTGAAAAGTGAAAATAGCCCCTACTTGTTGAGTTGTTGTCATAGGTTTCTGATAAAAAATATTCAATCTCTTTTCATCACTAACAGCTTTCATACAAACAAACATTTTCTATTTTTGGATACACGATGTTGTCGTGGGGTAATTCGACAATTTGTATTGTTGCAGTGAGTCTTTCTTTGCTTTAGTTTTACAGTTCGGTTGTAGGTAAACTGTTTTAGATAAGTAACCTCCTATTAGATTGTATGTATTAAGGAGCGAGCGTAGCGATAGATCCGAAATCTATGATTTTTGGCCTCTCTACAAATGCCCAGGGGAAATATCCACTTTGTAGGGAATACAAGCCTTTGTCCAAGGATATGTTTGGCAAAGTTTGTCAGGTATGGGTGAAACAAACACTAGGACTCACACGGAGATTTAAAAACAAAAATCCCATGTTAGGTTCTGCTGCAGGCACTACGACCCCAATCAAACCGGCCCACCGGAAACTTCCCGGTGTCCCGCCGGGTTAATCCGCCCCTTTGCGACAGGCCCCTATTTACTACCACTTAAGTTGCCCTTCTACTGTCAAATTACTTCTAAACTCGAAATATTTTCTCTTAACTGCGCATCCTCACATTTGACTTAGAAAGTTTTCGATTGACTATGTAATATGTACGTACATTGCCTCTTTCTCTACAGTATAAATGACGTACTTGACTTAAGATGTACTTCTGTCGATACTTACATATTTTTGTTTCCAAAGCAAGTGCCTGTAAGGCTGTAACCGAGTTTACTTTATATATGAATATGTTATATTAATTTGCACAGAAAAATGTTCAAATATATTTGGTATCTACGGTTACGTTTAAGTTTTGAAATGTCCGTGTAGTGAAGTGTCCGTGTAGTGAAGTGTTTGTAGTGATATTGAATATTTTCTATTCATATTTAGTATTACAATACAATTTGATAATTATATAACTCTCAGAATCCTAACCTGCTAGAATTATTCATCTTAATACAGCTAATAAATTGGTTCTTCTAATCTTCTACTTCTACCTTACACAATGACTAGCGATGTACAGTTTCCTCAGAGTACCACTCAACAAGCTACAAGGGAGGGTCCAACAGATATATCTGAGGGTGAATCATGGTACGAGATAAAATGGATTCTCTGGAACTCCAAACGACTCCCCATTCTAGTCCAGAATAAGAATGGGCCCTGTCCTCTTATAGCCCTGTGTAATGTGCTGTTCCTACGCGGAGCCGTAAATATAAAATCTAATTTAGAGATAATATCCTCTGAAGGGTTACTCCAGTTGCTCTTGAATCAAATGCTCGAGGGTACTCCAAAAACTCAAACGGAGGGAGAGACACTCAACTACCAGCAGAACATTCAAGACACCATCGCTATCCTCCCCAAACTACATACTGGATTAGATCTAAACGTCAAGTTCAATAGAGTTGATGCATACGAGTTTACTGACACTGTGGGTGTGTTCGATCTACTAAATGTTAATCTGTATCACGGTTGGATATTTGATCCAGCTAATCCAGTGTATCATCACGCAGTGGGAGAGAAGACTTATAATCAACTGGTAGAAATGGTTATCTCTGATAAGAATAGTAATGATCCTGATAAATTAACCACTGCTACATCAGCTGAAGAGTTTCTGACTGAGTCTGCCAGTCAGCTGACTTTCCACGGTCTAATTGAGTTACATAAAGTTGTGCTGGAGGAAGAATTCTGTGTATTCTTCAGGAACAATCACTTCAATACATTACTCCGTCGTGGAGGAAAACTATACCTACTAGTGACGGATTACGGATTCCTGAATGAGTCTAGGTTTGTTTGGGAAGCTCTGGATACAGTAGACGGAGACACACAGTTCTTTGATTCGAGTTTCAATCTCGTTAGTACATCTGACAACCAGGTATCTGTACTAGAGGGAGCACATAGTACATCCAAAACAGAAACTCCTAAAGAAGCTACTGCAGAGTCATCAGCTCCACACCAATCACATCAGATAGCTAGTCAGGCAGATAGTGATAAGTATAATTTTGAACTTGCAGAGAAACTAGTTAGAGAGGCACAGTTGAAAGAAGATGAGGCTCTTGCTTGGAAGATGATGTCAGAAGAAAGCTCCTCTCCTCCTCCTCCTCCTCCTCCTTCTCCTCCTTCTCATGTCGTTACCCCTCCCAGAGGGGCTGAACCTTCAAACATACCTGCTCCTGGAGACTCTACCTGGGATGAGAGATTACGTCAGCAGGACCAGGAACAATCTCGTATACGTCATCAAAGGGAGGGACGTACCCAGATTGAAGATGATATAGAAGATACTAGATGTGGTCTGTTATAAATCCTACTTCGGTGGCATGTATTGTTGAATATATTAGTATTTCTCAATCATTCTCATGAATATGGCAATGTGCTATATATGTTATAATAACTTCAGGGTCCTTTATTAAATTCCTGTAAATACTATAGTCTTACTAGTAGTACCAAGTAAAGTTTATGAATAATTAATGGGGTGTTGACCTTGTTCGTGGCCCTAGAGTAGGGACACGCCTATATTTACATGTAGTCAGTGCAACATCTATAATCAGGGTAATTTTGGTCGACTTTCATTCATTTCCATAGAAACGAACCTCTAAAAGCGGTGAGTGGAGAATGGGGCATGCTTTAGAGGAAATTATGTCTCACACCATTGAAATTTACCTCTATCAGAGGGGAATTCTGTAACAAATATTCTGGAATAATCAATTTTTGTCCCAAATTTAGAAAAAAACTCAACAGTTTTTTCTCAACAATTCGATAGAACGGATATAATAGGCTAATGTGCGAATTTGAACAGTTTACTGCAGAAGAATGGTGTAATACTAGACGAATGATCAAAAAATTATCGCAAGAATTTTGTATGGAAGACAAAAGTAATTTCAGTATTTAGAAGAGATCATGGTGGTAGCGAATTGAATTTTTACCAAGAATTACTTTTTGAAGCTTTAGATGAGCTGTTTCCAGATTTTTGTACAAACTCATTTCAAATTCACATAGATAGGTCTTCACAATCGTATGAAAATAAACTTAAGTATATGGCTCAACGAGGATTCAAAGCATATATTGGTATATTGCAGATATGGTCCATGAGAGAATGCAAGGCGAATTGGGACAATATTTCTGTAAAATCCTACAAACATTGGCTCCATCTACTATTCATCTATGCCAAAAATGCATTTTTTTAGAGCACTATACACACGACTGTTGCTTTCAGCATTTGAAATATCAGTTTAATAAGCATCAGTCAATAGGAAAATTTTCTGATTCTGCTATTCGTGTTAATTGTGATGTTCAAAGAAAATCTTGTAGGCAAGCGTATCCAAGATCAATTGGACAAATATGACGAGATATCTGATTCAAATTCCGATATCACTTACACTCAACCAAATAAACATCCATTATTTTCAGAGTTTCATACCGATAATATTTTCATTTCTATTCCATTAAAATCAATCTACTACCGAAAAGGCGATAGCTCATTGAACAAATAAAATAAAATGAGATCTGATGATAATATAAATGTAAATGAAGATTTTACGATACTAATTGATCAAGATTCTCATATACAAACCAAAAGAGGGATAAAGAAATCAAAGTTGTATTTTTTGGCTGTTAACAAAGAGTGGAGAATAGGTTAATGCGGGAAAATTTTGAATTACTTAGCAAAAATTCCTAAAAGTTCGTTCAAAGATTCAACTAAAGGAAAACATTGATTAGAAAGTTGTATAGTAAGTGAAAAGATTTTAATTATTCCTGATGGAAACTGCCTCCTCAGGGCTCTAAGTTGGTGGATAACAGGAGATGAAAACATGCATGGACAAATTAGAAGCAAATTAATCACGTTTATGAGTACTGCCTCGTTATGTAAAATATGCAATGATGAAACATAATCAAGATATAGACGAATACATTTTGAGAGGAAAATATCAATGTTAAGAGTATGGGGCAGCGACGTAGAATTATTTTGTGCAGCTATCTGGTTAGAAGTTGATATTTATGTCCTTTTAGATCAAACATGGCAGAAGTTTTCTTTTATGGGATTCAATCCCAAAAGGGGAACAAACGTTTCAAGCCCGAACAGTAATTATCTCGAGAATCGTTTTGATGATTATGAACCTGTAGTCTCGGTTACTTCTTAGGTGATTCGTTAGATCACATGAACCTAGCATTATATCTTATTATTAGTATTTTTCACAGTTCAGATACATTAACAACTTATTAAATAAAATCTTTGCAGTGTCGTACTTTATCTAAATAAATTAGTAGACTACTAGTGCGCTTCGTTTGCTCGAGCTACTTACGTGCGGCAAAGTAGTGGGATTATACCTATCTTGTAATACTAATTTAATATTTACCACAATACTGGAATGGAGTGAACCGAGTGATATCCAATTTAGACATTTGAATCAGAAATACGGATGCCCGATACGGTTGGTGCGGAGAGCACTTTGAAGAAATTCTATATGTTATTTCTTCTTTGGAATCGAGATTATAGATTTTTTGGAATTTAAACTATCTTCTGGAATTTAAACTATCTTCTGGAATTTAAACTATCTTCTGGAATTTAAACTATCTTCTGGGATTTAAACTATCTTCTGGGATTTAAACTATCTTCTGGGATTTAAACTATCTTCTGGGATTTAAACTATCTTCTGGGATTTAAACTATCTTCTGGAATTTAAACTATCTTCTGGGTCCTTGTAACTGTAATTATTGCAGTTGGCCCGTTACTTTCTAGCTTTATCTGGCTAACATTGGTGATATAATCTAATTATTTATGTTAATTACTTACTATCTGCGTGTATGTACGTCTTATCTAAAGGTATACTATATTCAATGACTTGAAATTGAAATCAATCGCGCTTGTTCTTTCGTAAATCTCAAATTAGTTTACGCTATAAGTAGCTTCCTCGTAGGACTTCTTTACTTACAGAATTATTATTTCTAAATCATGTACGGTATAGAATTCTTGTAATTAGGAAAATCTAACTAGACTACGTAATAGTATTTTTTGTGTCCCTCTTTGCCAGTGGCGCCAACTCCAAGAAACTTGAAAGATTCATTGGAGGGGGGCATTCATTCTTGAGTGGAGCACACAATATTTGAATTAGCTCTATGAGGCAGTAACCAAGCCAGAGGACTCAAGGGGGGTTCGGGGACTATACAGATGTCTTTTATGATCCATTTCTGTATTCATCCTAAGCTATAACTCCTAAGTAACAGTTGATTCAATACCATTACCACATTCATGAAGGGTAGCGTAGCGGATTATACAAGTATCAGCTCTGATGCTATTCGAGCGAGTAAATACAGTTTTAATAATTTAATAATAATGTGTTGAAAAGATTTGTTTCCTATTAGTAGCAATGTCTCGGATGGCTATACGTTCTCCAGCTGTGAAGAGGCTAATGAAAGAAGCAAAAGAATTAAATAAACCAACTGCTCACTTTTTCACTCAGCCGTTAGAAGAAAACTTATTCGAGTGGCATTTTACAGTGAAAGGTCCCTCAGATACTGCATTTGAAGGTGGGAGGTATCATGGTAGGATTGTGTTCCCACCAGAATACCCGATGAAACCTCCTAGTATTATTATGCTAACGGAGAATGGAAGATTTTCTGTAAACAATAAACTCTGTCTCAGCATATCGAACTTTCATCCTGAGAGCTGGGAGCCCTCCTGGAGCATCCGAACCGTCTTAATGGCTATTATTGCGTACATGCCAATGCATGGAGAGGGGGCAATAGGTTCCCTAGACTGTACTAGCTCAGAGCGAGCTAAGCTAGCCGTCAGATCTTCTACATACAAATGTAGAGACTGTAAGAAAACTAACTTAGAGCTCTTACCTGAAGTGGAAGAAGTCCCGGGAGAGATACAGGAGTTGTTAGAGGAGGCAAGTGATGTAGTAAAGAGGCTTGTCATCAAGCCTGAAGCTCCTGTCGCTAAGAAACAGAGACAAGAACCTCCTCAAGATGCTATCAGTCTGGGAGAAGAACTTAATGACCCTGCTCAGGAGTTGAGACAACAAATCTTCCAACAGAAATCCAAACAATATCTATGGACAATCTATCTTCTACTTTTCTTCATAGGACTATTGCTCTCACGTAGACTGTACTTAATAGATTACAAATAATGTGTTTATTGATTGTTTATGTATCTGTACTGTATTTATTATGGAGTGCTATTGATGGAATTTTGGAGATGATTATTAATTAAGAATGGGAAGAACTCAATCCTGTCATCATAATATGTATTATAATTTCCATAGCATTAATAGTTAATTAACCTCTGTGTTGCTGCTTACTGGATATCATCCTAATGTTCTACTATACTGATTATATTGAATTGGGGGCCTCCCAAACAGCAGCTTTTCACCCCTACCCCCGCTGCCTTTTGCGGACCTGCCCTCCCTAACACTGAGGTCAGGTATCCACCCTCCGCCGACGCTACCTACACCCATAGTGGCAGCCTTTGAGTTTGCTATAATGGCTGGCTCTAAATTGCTAAATGGTGCTGAGTACACCACCATTAATCATCTGTGCAACATTTTGCAGAAGTTGAATCCACTCATTATTGAATTCCCATTTCTTTACAGTCTACGGTGCAGCTTCGATTATCCGAGCTTGTTGTAGATTGAATTTCCAGCAATTTAGATCATTTGATTAAATTTGTACAATTTTTACAGTGTTATTAGGTATCAGTCAGTACTAAAATGGTTGACTTAGGATATATACAAAAAACACCTCCATTAGGGTTACTTCCCATTAAGGAACACCTCCCTATAGTGAACAGGGAACACTCTTTTGTGTCCCCAACATCACTTAGCCATTCATATGGACCTCCCATTAAAGAACATAAGTGTTGAACATAATTCGTGGGGATCAACATGACAGTTTGTGGGATCGACATTTGTTTTGTTCTTTACACGACTGATTATTGAAATGACAATTGTTTTTATGAAAAGAAAGCCATTTCCTATTGTTTGGTAAGCATACTTATACCACTGTCTGTATGAAGATTACCTTTTGTTCAAATCTTTGGTCTATCTAAAACACATCATCACAATTCAGTGCCTTCTGACAAGGATGTTAACAGTGCTATAGAGGTGCTCAAGTTATATACGATTCACAATCCTAGCGTCCTAGGGTCAATTATCAGTACTGAGAGATTTGTTTATGGACATATTATAGAAAAGCGTTACCACATGTCTCAGAAATGTCTCACAGACTTTTCAAAGTTTAATCAATTGGACTACTTATTACATTTAATAATATAGATTCGTTAAACGTGTACCTACATACGTACTACTCAATGACGTGTGTTATACCTAAACTGGTTAATAAAATACATTAAATTAGATTATTTGATCGACGTTCTTACAGTAGTCCATCTTGCACATGTTTACAAACAAATATTCATACACCTCATAAAGTTCTAAAAGGCAAACCTCTTGTCAAGGAGCACCTCCATATTAGGATCACTATTCAGTAGTCCCAAAATGTTCCCTAATTGGGGGTTTTACTGTATATGTGCGCTACTAGAAATTCCTTGGTCGAGATTCCAAGCCTATGCATTTAATAATTATAGCCACATATATTTACTATATGAATCTTCAGGTGTACTGATATTATTTATTTGCATTATTATCTAGCTCACATGTCATCATGTGATAGTTTAAAACTGAATAGTTGTGCATCTGAGAATGCTAAGAAACGGAGACATATAGAAGCAGGAGAACTACTGCTAGAGATGAGTGCACAGGAGAGACCGCCTCTGAAAGACTTTTGCTACTTGAAGGCTACCACAGAGGGTGTTATATGGAGGAAATGGGCTATAAGTCCTCGTAATCTGACTCTACCACAAGCTGCTGCACCCTCTGAGACACTACTCTTTAGAGAAGAGTATCTAGATAATGCTAACATACAGACTAATGTTTTATCTGTGTTTGGTTCTCTCACAGCACGTCGTATTGCCTGTGCTATAGGTGATACTTGGCTACTGAAGATGCCTACACGAGCATTAATCAGTACTATATCCTGTCTGAGTCTGAAAGAAGTGTTCTACTTGTCTCAGGTCTGTCGTGCTCTTAGGAAGTTATGTCTCTGTGAGGAGATGTGGGAGCAGATATACCTCAAGCATCTAGGGGCTGCCTCTCTGGAGGTGAAGGAATTTGCTAGTCAGCCTGAAGTCGGGTGGCAGAAAGTATTCTTCATGGACAGACTCCAGCTTCAGAAAGAACTAGGTCGTAGAAGGAAAGGTTCTAGCCGTCCTTCTAGCCAGGCTTCTTGTAAGTCGTCTGATAGTTTCACCTTTTTAACACAGGCAACCGATCACTGATGTTCAGGGTCAATGCTGTGTGTGTTATTATTCTCGTAGTGTTACTGTCTATCATTTCGGTTATATTATTGTTTGAGTACAAATATTTACCTAATATTATAATCGGATTATTGAGATTATATCATGAAAATTTATTTTAATTCTGCATTACAGGACTATTTACTCAAACAGTATCTGAATCCGATTTCGCCTTTTTATACGTCTTAGCAGCTAAATCCGCAGAACATAGTATGTACAATTTTTTCGTTGCTTGTTACTTGGGATGTAATATGTGTATTTAGGTCACTATTTGGATTGTACAGGGGCATTCAATAAATACTAATCATACCATCTAAAACTATAGATACTTGTGTAAAGTTGGTAATTTTGCTATGAATGATCAAAGTAGTCTCCTTTATACGCTACAACTGAATTTAGCCTTTTAATCCAATTTTCAAATGTCTTTCTGTACTCATCCTTGGGAATGACTTCAAGGTATCTGTAAATTGCCCGACCGAGGCTGAGCCGATCCTCAAATTCGCGTCCGGAGAGGTTATCTTTGAGTTTTCTAAACAGCCAGAAGTCACATGGGGCTATATCAGGGGAGTAAGGTGGATGTGGAACTTCGTGCATACCCATATCTTTAATTTTTTGCCTTACAGCCAAAGATTTATGCGGTCTAGCATTATCGTGCAAAATTTTGAGACCACGAGTTCCAGTCTTTGGACGACGCTTAAGATAATGTTTTTCGACCTCAGGCAACACCACATCTGCGTAAAATTGTCCTGTGAGTGTCTGACCTTTGGGAACAG